>APFE031655657.1:12658-69329 GCA_000404065.3 Pinus taeda
TTCCGTACCCTTGACTGACAAAGTTGTCGTGTGTGATTTCTTTATGCAAAAGTAATTTAGCATAGCTTAGCATCCGTTTACTCTTGTATTTCTTAGACCTATACTACTAAGCATTACTTTGACAAATAGCCTCAAATCGAGATACCCTTCACAATAACAAAACGCTCCCGGATTGACTTGTAATGTGAGATAACTAGAGGTGAAAAAGGCCCTTGTTACAGCTCTACAAATGTAACGTTACATTAAAAAATATTTAAAAAATATGAGGGAGATGTTGTCATGTAACGTTACATTAAAAAAAAAATATTAAAAAAAATATATGTGTCGGCTAATATATTTTTTATATGCTAAAGATATGTGTAATGTTACTTTATAATTAAAAAGGTAATTAAAATAAAAATTAATTAAAATAAAAAATGTGTCGGCTAATATTAACAAACTCAATTTTGAAAACAATATATACATTTTAAAAAGAGATGGATTAGCTTATTCATTGAATAACAAAGAAAATTAGGTAAAGGAAGCGAAGGATTCAATTGGGCATATCCTGTAATAATAACCAGGTAAATTTATCTATCTCCCCTTGTCTCTCCTTCTCAGCCCCAAAACATACACACTCTCTCTCACTATAAGCACATAAAAAGTATTCAACCATAAATACAGTACTTGAATTTTCATCCTAAATAAAATGTTTGCTTACTTCAATTTATAATTGGGTACATTCTTATTATTCTCATTTTCCATCATTCAACATTGTTAATTACTTTTCATTCAAACGCAATAATAGAAAATAACTACCATTGAAGATTATTTGGGGTTTAACACTCCATAAGTCATAATGATTGACTTTGGAGAAAACTACTATTAATATTAGAGAGCAATGGAGATAGGTATGTTGTTTACTACAGTAGCTAGAGTTAAATATTTGAATGGTCTATGATTCCAACTACTCTTTTCATCTGTAGCTGGAGTTAAATATTTGAATGGTCTATGATTCCAACTACTCTTTTCATATGATTGATATGAGAAAATGGAAAAAAATAGTTTCAGATTGATTGCAATGAAGATTGTTTCTAATTGAATATATTCTTAGTATTCACATATTCTATCTATCAAAATTGTTACATTGACACTTTTGCACTCAAAATTTGCGTTTCATCATTTTTCATCATTCAAGTTACTAACAATGTCTCTCATCTCTCATCTCAACAAACTGAGGTAACTAAGAAAATTTTAAATTAAATTGACCAAATTAATCTTAGACATGTTTAGCATATTTAAAATTGTCAAAATAAATAGATGTTCAACAAATTATGTATGACTGCACATGACTGAAACCAGCCTAAATCCATCTTAACACCAGATATATCAAGTGCAGAGAGGGATCAAATCTCTTGAGGTGCAAACATTTCCTCAAGTTTTTCACTCAAAAAATAGGTTTGCACCTTGAGAGATTTGATCCCTCTCAGCGCTTGATAGATCTGGTGTTAAGATGGATCTAGGTTGGTCATAAAAATAAAACAACTAATAAAATATTGTTGCACTGAGAGGCACTCACACTCTACAGCGCAATATATGAGGGAGATATTGTCACCTAACGTAACGTTACATTAAAAAATATTAAAAAAATATGAGGGAGATGTTGTCACGTAATGTTACATTAAAAAAATATATGTCGGCTAATATATATTTTATATGCTGAATATACGTGTAATGTTACTCTAAAATAAAAAAGGTAATTAAAATAAAAATTAATTAAAAAAAATGTGTCGGCTAATATTAACAAACTCAATTTTGAAAACAATATATATATAATTTAAAAAGAGATGGATTAGCTTATTCATTGAATAAGAAAGAAAATTAGGTAAAGGAAGTGGAGGATCCAACTGGGCATATCCTGTAATAATAACCAAGTATATTTCGTGGCTTTTTTGTAATAATAATAATCAAGTAAATTTATATTTCTTTGCCCAAGTTTATATGCCGCAAAGATCCAGTTTGTAACAATTAATATAGATGTGTTCAATTTTATAAATTTAATTAATAAGCAGATAAAAACTTACCATGGATATTATTAACTTCTATGTAGTTTTTTTTACAATACCATTGGCGAATACCCATAAGAGAAAGATAGAGAGGGAGAGGAGCCAAGAAAATTATAATACCATTTGCTACTAGCATGGTTTATAATACCATGAGCCATCTAGACTTTGGATTATTATGTTATGGATATAGGATTTTAATTGTTACAATACCATGGGCCAATACCATGGCTTATCAATACCACATGCCCAAAAAACAAAACTTATTTCAAAATAAAATATTTTACAAACATTTTTATTTAATTTTTTTTTATAACATTTTTTAATTAATCTAAGAGAAAAAGGTTTTATAATTACTTTTGAAGTATATCTAGACCTCCATCCTCAAGACTACTACACAATAATTTTCATAGAGATTAAAGGGAGGTTGTAATAAACTAAAAAATGCAAATAATTTTATATATACATGTGAAATTTATATAATATAAATAATATTATAACGAACTAGGATAGATGCATCTTAACCAAGGATCCAAGCAATGAGAAAGCAAAGTGATTAACAATGATAGAGGAAAGATAGTGCGTGGTTTTTTTAATTTTTATTATTATTGTATTTTCTTTAACATGATTGATCCAAAATATAGGTTTTGTATTTTACAACCAATTATGTTTTTTTATTAATTTAGATACTTTTTAAAATACAATACAATGGGATCATATTTAAGAAAGAGAGTGAGATGGAAGGGGGAATAGAGTGTGGGAGAGAGATATAGAGGTGAGAGACACAATGAGAGAGAGAAAGGAAGAGAGAGAGGAGGGGGAGAGATGGATTTGGAGGAGTGACAAGGGAGAGATGAAGATGTAATGAGGGAGAGAGGAGACAAGGGAACAAAGAGAAAAGTAGAGGATAAAGATAGGGAAAGAAGGGTAAGAGAGGGACAGGGAAACATAGATGTGGAGGGGGGAGAGAGGAGGAGAGAGAGAAGGAGAGAGGGAGGGAGAGTGACAAATTTGGAGGGTTTAGAGAGAGTGTGTTTATGATGGGGGGAGAGACAAAGGGAGGTGGGAGAGAAAGGGAGAGAGAGGAAGGAAAAATAGAGAGGAATTGAGAGAGAGAGAGAGAGAGAGAGAGAGAGAGAGAGAGAGAGGGAGAGGGGGGGAGGGAGAGAGAGATAGATAAATATGGAGAGAGAGTGTGTATGTTTTGGTGGTGAGAAGGAGAGACAAGGGGAGATAGAAATATAGATGGGGTGGGGAGGTGGTAGAAGAGAGAGGAAAAGAGAGGGAGGGAGGAAGAGGGATAGATGTGTGTGTGTAAGAGAGAGAGAGAGAGAGAGAGAGAAAGAGAGAGAGAGAGGGAAAGGAAGGGGGAGAGATAGATATATAGATAGATAGATATGGGGGGAGAGAGAAAGTGTGACATATGTTTAGGGGGTTGAGATAGAGAGACAAATAAGGAGATATGGAGGGAGGTATAAATATAGATAGTAGGGGGAGAGAGGAAAGAAGGGAAAAATAGAGAAGGTTAGTGAGGGGCAGATAGAGTGAGATGGGGGAAAGAGGGAGGGGAAGAGGGAGGGGAAGAGAGAGAAGGAGAGGGGGAGGGAGATAGACATAGAATGGAAGGTGGAGAGAGAGGGAAGAAGAAAGAGTCTCACCGAGACAAATCAAGACATAGAATTTAGATTTTTAAAGTCATGAATGTTTTATATTTTCAATGTGGTTGTTGATTTCTAATCCTATTTGATCACATGCACTATATGCATTGATTTTAGTGTAATTTTGATTTATAATTCTATTTAATACCTTACTATAGATGCATTTATTTCAATGCCGATGTTGATTTCTACTCCTATTTGGTTGCTTGCACATGATGCGTTGGTTTAAGTGTAGATATTGATTTCTAATCCTATTTGATCTCTTGCACCATATGCATTAGTTTTAGTTTAGATGTCGGTTTCTAATCATATTTTTTTTTTTGTAAGCTGGGGTGGGACTCTCCGATTTACATGTCCATTAAGTACCCCTCAATGGGGGAAGGGTAGCCCAAGATTTGAACCCAAGACTTCCGGTTCGGTGAGACTTCATTTCCACGGCCCTTGCTGCTTGAGCTACCCCATGTGGACGATTTCTAATCATATTTAATAACATACACTAGATGCATTGATTTCAGCGTAGATGTTGATTTCTACTCATATTTGATTGTTTACATTAGATGCATTGGTTTCAGTGTAGATATTGGTTTCTAATCCTATTTGACTGCTTGCACTAGATGCATTGATTTCAGTATAGATATCTATTTCTAATCCTATTTGATTGTTGGCAATAGATGCATTGATTTTAGTGTAGATGTTGATTTCTGATTTGATGGAACAAGATGTATGATGTACATTAATTTCAAAGTAATGAGATTAATAACGTGCATTGATTTCAGTGTAAGCAAATCTCTACTTCCTCCATCTATATCTCTATCTCCCATTGTATCTCCTTATTTATCTCTCTATCCCAGCCCTTAAATATACACGCGGTCTCCATATCTATCCCTCTCTCTCCCTTCCTCCCTTTCCCCTCCCTCTTTCTCTCTTCCCCTTTTCTCTTTCTCTAACATTTCTCTCTCCATATCTATGTCTCTTTCTCCCTCCTTTTGTTTACCCCTCTCTTCTTCCCTCTCCCCCCGCATCTATATCTCTATCTCCCCTTATCTATCCTTCTCACTCCAAAAGCATACACACTCTCTCTCAATGTAAGCACATAAAAATTATTCAACCATAAATGCAATACTTGAATTTTCATCCTAAATAAAATTTTTCCATTTTCCATCATTCAACATTGTTAATTACTTTGCATTCAAACGCAGTAATAGAAAATGACTAACATTGAATTTTTTGGGGGGTTTAACACTCCATAAGTCCCAATGATTTAATTTTGAGAAAACTTATATTAATATTGGAGAGCAATAGAGACAACGTATGTTTTTTACTATAGTAGCTCGAGTTAAATATTTGAATGGTGTATGATTCCAACTACTCTTTTCATATTATCGATATGAGAAAATGGAAAAACTAATAGTTGTGACAATAGGAATAGTAGAAGAAAATAGTTTCATATTGATTGCAAAGAAGATTGTTTGTAATTGACTATATTCTTAGTATTCACATTTCCTATCTATCAAAAATGTTATATTGACAGTTTTCACTCAAAATTTGTATTTCATCATTTTTCATCATTCAAGTTACTAAGAGTCTCTCTCATGTCAACAAACTGAGGTAACTATTTTTTTTTAAATTAAATTGACCAAATTAATCTTAGACATATTTATCATATTTACAAAGATCAAAATAATTAGATGTTCAACAAATTTTGTATGACCACACACAACTGAAACCAACCTTCATCCATCTTAACACCGGATCTATCAAGCGCCGAGAGGGATCAGATCTCTCAAGGTGCAAACATTTCCTCAAGTTTTGCACTCAAGGAATAGGTTTGTACCTCAAGAGATTTGATCCCTCTTGGTGCTTGATAGATCTAGTGTTAAGATGGATCTAAAATGCCATCACCAAAAATTAAGAAATCTGATTAATTAAGATCATTTATATTAACATACATATATCTATGCGTGTGTGTTTTATTTTTATAAATATATATAATTTTTTATAATTAAATTTATTAAAATATGTTTTAATATAATATAAGTCACCTTAAATTGAAAATTTTATGTAAAATTTTACAATGCATGAAAAAAAATAATAGAAAAAAAACAAAAAAAGTTAAATAAAAGAAATAAAACAAAAAACAAAAAATTAGAACTATAGAAAATAGAAGTTATTAAAGAACCATAATGATACCTCACCAATCACCTTATAAATAAGTAAATTTAAATAATAATAAATAATAATAAAAATTAAATTCCTAATGTTAAACTATGGATAAATGTCATAAATTTTTGGTCAATGACAAACTAATACCTAGTCAAAGGAAAAATTAAATGAGTTATACCATGCCTGCTGCATGTATAATAATTAATGCATTGTTTTCTTCTTCATTTTATTTATTGAATATTATTTATTTTCATTCAATTTAGTAAAAATAATTAGTCGATCATATGATGTTTAATATTTTCTATGCTCTATAGTTCACGGGGTCTTGGATAAATGGTGTTCAGGTGCTCTATTATGACACTCCTTGATGTGAAGTCATTAGTTCAATTCCCCATCCCTATCAGGCTAATATATTGGACATGATGAAGACGTAATCCTGCCAAACTTAAAAAAATACAATGTTTTATTGGGGTATCTCAATTGGCAAAGGTCATGGAAATGAAGTCTAATCGAACCGGAAGTCTTTAGTTCAAATCTTCTGCTATCCTCTCGATTTGGGTGAGAAGTTGGACATGATGAAGATGTAGTCCTACCAAGCTTACAATATATATATATATATTTGCTATGCTCTATGATAAATTGTTTTATCATTTAAAAAAAGAAATATTATAAGAAAGGAAGATTTAAAAAAAGGGTGATTAAGTTATACACAACAAAATTATAATATAAAAATTTAAGATTCTTATCAATCTAGTTCTTTTGAATATAAAATTATAGACTTATAATTTTTATAAAACTAAAGTTATAAGTTAATTTTTTTTTTTATGAGTATAAATCTATTTTAACTATGGATCAAAGATAAGGAGAAAAAGTAATGCGTTTTCCTAGGGTTCCACCTGCAAACTCTGAATCATTTTTCAATATTCTCTATCCACGATTTAACGATTTCCCACTTAGTAGATTCTGATAGAGGGGATGAGCACGTCCATGGGGAGTGGAGAGATCCCCTCCTATAGAAATACTGTGGCAGAGGAATCAAGATCGCAAGTGTAGCTGCAACAACCAACAAATTGGGTAGAGGAACCAAGAGGAACACCATGGCTAGGGGCATAATGAAAGACAAGAATACGAGGACAATGTATGCCAAGAGAAGTTAAAAAAACCATATTTGTAATCCCCAACAACAAACTAGAGACATATAGGAAATTCATGAAAGACCATGCACTAATTTGTAAGTTCATGATTATATGGCCATCATAATGAGATCTGGTAAAATGGATCCAATTAAAATAGCAGCCGAAAGGGCATATAGATCTAAAGCTAGGCACTTGAGGGTTCTTCATGGTGATTTGTACCAGTCTCAAAGATAAGGAAAGGACTTTGATAATGGGCCCTATTTCTACTACAATGTGGGGCTCTTCATGCACCATTGGGAGAAATGCTACAATGAAAATCAAGAGAAATTCATGGGTGCCCTGGTATGGGTCTGACTATTTGGACTCCCAGTGGATTTTTGGGATCCAGAGATATTGGAAGGAATAGGGAATTCTATTGGGAGTTTTGTCAAAATGGAAGATTCAATAAAATGAGGAAAGTATACCTCATATGCCTGAATCTGTTTGTATATGAACATAGCTAAGACTCTCCTTAAATTTATAAAGTTGGAGTATCAAGATGAGGTATGGCAACAACCGATGGATTATTATTTAATAATAATAAGTTAAAAAATATTTTATGAGTATAGATCTATTTTAATTATGGATCAAGGATAAGGAGAAAGTGTAATGCACTTTGCTAGGGTTTCCACCTACAAACTATGAATCATTTTTTCAGTATTCTTTCTCCATGGCTTAACGGTTTCCTAGTCAGCAGTTTCTAATGTAGGGAATGAGAATGCACATGGGGAGTGGAGAGATCCCCTCTTATCGAAATATTGTGGCAGGGGAATCAAGCTCGCAAGGAGTGGTTGCGATAGTCAGTAGATCAGGCAGAGGAGCTAAAGGAACCCCATGGCTAGGGGCACAATGGTAGACAAGAATACGAGGAAAATGTTTGCCAAGTGAAGTTAAAACACCTAGATTTGTAATCCCCTACAACAAATTGGAGACATATAGGAAATTCATGAAATATCATGCATTGATTTGTAAGTTCGTCAGTATATGGCCATTAGAATGAGATATGGTAAAATGGATCCAATTAAAATAGTAGCCAAAAGGGCATATAGATTTGAATTTAGGCACATGAGGGTTCTTCACAATGATTTTTACTAGTCTCAAAGATAAGGAAAGGATCTTTGATAATGGGCCCTATTTCTACTATAATGTGGGGCTCTTCATGCACTAATGGGAGAAATGCTACAATCTAGATCAAGAGAAATTCATGGCCGCACTAGTATGGGTTTGATTATTTGGACTCTTGGTGGATTTTTGGGATCTAGAGATATTGGAAGGAATAGGGAATTCTATCGGGAGTTTTGTCAAAGCGGTAGATTAAATAAGGCGGGGAAAGTATACTTCATAAGCCTGAATCTTTTTGTATATGAACATAAATAAGCCTCTTCTAGAGTACCAAGATGAGGTATGGAAAGAACCACTGGATTATTAACACATTCTGTTTCAGTGCAGGCGGTGCCAAAGATTTGGCCAAATATCGGGAAGACACAGAGGGTTTTCAGGAAGTTCAAAGAAAGGAAAGGAGCATGAAATCCCCCTCTACTTCTACACATCTGCAACATAAGAAAGGGTTGAACCACAATAATTGATTTGAAACCTTGGTTGAGGAAGATGAGAGTACCAATGAATCTAATGGCCTGACTAGCAATGAAAACACTAAGACACAACCAAAGGGTGGACAAAAACCCAAGCGGAAATCTGAGGAACCCAAGAAAAAATAAGCCTAGGCAATGCAGGTGGAACAAACTAATATGGAAATTAATGGCATGAAGGAAGAACTCATCACAAAAGAAAAAGTTATGAGAAGATTGTTGAGTGAATGGAGACACCTGGATGAATGATTCATCCTTAAATATAAAAGTAAATTATGCTGAGAGACCTTCCAATGATTCCAAGCCAAGAAAGAGCCAATATAGTTGGATCAGCCAGATCACTTGGGATCTCAACAAGGACAGGTAGTGGAACCAACTACATCAGGTAAAGGAGGTAAGAAAAGGGGCTGAAATAACTTTCAAGAATTCATACAAATGGTGGGAGATTTGTTGGTCAAGTCGGGAAGGGTGGTGTCGTTGTCGGCGATTTTCCACCAACTTAATAAACCTTCTCAATGATTATTACATCCTAGAATGTAAGAGGCCTCAATACTATAGGAAAGCAATGATATTTAAAAGACTAGATCAAAAAATATCAATAGAGTATCATGATTATCTAAGAAACTAAAATCTCAAAACATAGATTGAAAGAAATTTTCAAGAGTTTAAAACTTCAATAGGAAGTGATAGCCCAGGATTCCAATGGTAGTGCTGATGGGTTAGCTATCCTTTGGAATCCGACAAAGGTGATATTTGAAGATTGGATTAATCTGCCCTAGATCCTCTTAGGTAATTCCACCACATTGGGACCAGAGATTGGTCTTTACTGACTGGGGTGTATAGGCCTCACATTCCAAGAGAAAAAGGGGTTTTCATTCCGAACATAGGAAAGCTCAAAAGATTATATATGGAGGAACTTTGGATTCTTGATGGGGATTTCAACTTAATCACATTGCTAGATGATAAAAAGGGAGGCCTCTATAGTATGGATGCAAATATGGAAGTGTTCCGAGACAGAATCATGGAACTGCAACTAGCGGCCATGCCTATAATTAATGGAGTATACACTTGGAATAACAAGAGTGGTGGTCCTCATCAGGTAGCATCGTGCTTTGATTGATTTTTGGTTTCTGAACAAGTAATAAGCTGAGATATTTTTCTAGAAGCATCCATACTCTTGTGCATGGGATCAGACTATTGGTCAATCAGGATGGAGATTGATCTAAAAACAGGTCCCAAAAATCAGCCTTTCTACTTTGAATATTTTTGGTTAAGAGACCCGTTGTTTATGTAGAAATTTGAAAGCTGGTGGAAAGGGAGCAATGTGCAAGGAAGGAATCACATGCACACTTTCAAGCTAAAGATTAAATATCTTAAGACAAAAATTAAGTGATGGAACTAGGAAGAGTTTGACAACATCCAAAAAGATAAAAAACAACTCCAAGAAAGAATGCAAGAAATCCAATAAAAAATCATACTAGAGGGCATATTTGAAAGACTAGTGGACGTTGACGGTTGATTGGTGAATCAGTTGGAAGAAAGATGGAAACAAGAAGAAATTGTGTGAAAACAGAAATGTAGAATAAAATGGCTTCGAGAGGGTGAGAGGAACACATTATTTTCCATAGAGCTTTGACCCAACATCGAAAACATAACTGAATATTCTCCCTTAGGGATGGCTCGGGGAATAGATTGGTTCAACATGGTGAGATGGAAAATTTGGTGGCTAATCACTTTTAGACTCTTCTCTAAGAACACCCCAGGACTTATCAAAATCTATCTCAAGTATCACTTGACACATCCCATAACTTATTTCCTTTGATTAGAACATGGTCCTTATGCACACTATGACACTGGAGGAAATAGAGGATGTTGTCAAGGGCATGGAAAGAAACAAAACTCCATGACTAGACAGGTTCAAGAAAAAAATTTATTAAGCAAATTGGAGCTTTATTGGAAGGGATATACTTGAAGTGGTGGAGGAATCAAGGCGTAACCAGAAGGTATTTCTGGGTCTCAATTCAACCTTCATTGCTTTAATTCCTAAATCTGCCAAATCTGAGGATCCTCAAGGCATTAGACCCATTTCCTTGTCTAATGTTATTTAGAAGATAATTTCCAATGTTATTATTGAGCGTATTAAGCCTCTGTTCCCATCCCTCATCTCTCTTGAGTAATCTAGTTTCGTTGAAGGTCACCAAATCCTTGACGGAATCATTAACTCTCAAGAAATGGTCCATTCCTTGAAGTAACTTAAAACCACTGGCATGATGATCAAATTGGACTTATCTAAAGCTTATGATCACCTAAGCTAGTATTATTTGGATAGTATTCTAAATTCATTTGGCTTTGACTAGCGATAGGTGATTTGGATCTTGTCCCATATCTCTTCCTCTGTCTGCTCTATCTTACTCAATGGGTCTCCCTCTCAAGCCTTCAATCCCTCTCGTTACCTAAGACAAGGAGATCCAATCTCCCCTTTATTTTTAATCTTAGATGCTCAAGGATTGGGTAGATATTTGAAATCAACAACCTCTTCCTCTCATATTAAGGGCCTTCGCCCATGGGGCAATGACCTATCCATTAAACACCAACAATTTGTCGATGACATCATGTTATTTTGTCAAGTCTCCATGACAGAAGCAAGGAAAATCAAAGAAATTCTTTAGGAGTTTATGATGGTCTTGGGAACCTTGATTAATAATGAGAATTATATCATCTTCTTTTTTAATACCCCTCGGAATATCCAAACCTTTCTCACCAGGTTGCTTGGATTTGGCATTGGGTCTTTACTTATGAAATATTTGGGCAATTCCTTTAGTGTTTAATTCCTTGAAGACTTTGTGTTAGCAAGAACCTCTCCATAAAACCCAATCGAAACTCAGTTGTTGGGTGTTTAGATCCCTCAACTTGGAAAGAATATTTGTCCTTCTAAAAGTCATCCTCTAGTCAATTCCTATATATTAGTTCTCTAGTATGGCCACTCCTAAAATGTCCTATTCAACAATGGTAGATATCTTCGAAAAATGCTTATGGGGAGGAGCTCCACAGTTAAAGAAATGGGCTTTGGTATCCTGGAACACTCTTACTCTTCCCAATATTGGAGGGGGATTAAGTCTATAGAATCCCTTCACCTTGAATCAAGTTATGGGGGCCAAGATTTGGTGGCGATGGCTAAAGGGGGAACAAGATTTATGGAAGAATATTTGGACCAAAAAATATGATATTTTGACTCAGACATAAGATATCCTTAGATATAGGGATCCCCTAAGGAATCCTCAATATGGAACTTGGTAGTAGGGAACCATGATCTTATAAATCAACATTTCTTCTGGGAGATTTGAAATGGTTGAACAACTCTCTTTTGGGAGATTCGAAATCGTTGAACAAATCTCTTCTAGGAGATTTGAAATGGTTGATCAACTCTCTTTTGGGAGATTCAAAATGGCTGAACAACTCTCTTCTAGCAAAATTCTTGGTAGCAGAGAGAAAAACTGTTCATTTGGCTAGATCTAGAATACATCTTCCTATTCACAACTAGTAGGAATTATTATGTAGTGGATCAATTACAGAAGCCCCCTTAGTCAAATTTTGGATGGAGAAAGTTGAAAGAACTACATGAATAGCCAAAACCTCCACCCTTTGAACAATGGAAGCTAATGGATAAGGAATTACAGTCAAGGAAATAAAATTCTAGGAGGGACCTGATATTCTTCATTGGGGATATTCGACCCAGGGTACATTTAGCATTAGGGAAGCATATAAGCTCAGAGTAGAAAAGCCTCAAAACCAACAATGACATCTATGGAAGAATATGTGGACAAGTAGATTATGGTAAAAAATAACTTATTTTTTATGGTTGGTATACCGAGGGTGAATCCTCACTTGGGATCAACTTCGAAAGCATGGCTTCCACGGTCCTTCATTTTGTTTGTTATGTGGCCAACACAATGAGAACCCAGAACATCTTTTGAACTCATGTTAGTTTTCAATTCAAAAATGGTGACAGTTAGGGGATCTATTTGGCCACTTGGACAAAGATCAAAAGAGAATGAAGTAGTCAATCCTCTTATGGCACAAAGGTATATTCTTGAGTGTGGTCCTAAATCATGCCTGGGAACTGACTCCGGGCTTCCTTTTGTGGGCCATTTGGAAAGAAAGGAAAAACAAGAATTTAAAGACAAACATACATCTCAGGAAGTAATATGGACTCGCATAACCTAGAATATTTGTGAGACCATTCTATCAGAAAAATGACATCCGGATGATTGGCAAGTAGGCCCTCATGAAGAAGTAATTTTAAATTAGCTCAACTTATCCCCCAACATGATAACTCTAAGCTCCTGGAAACTTTTAATAACCCCTACCATGTCACCTCGACATTTCTCGCGCCCCCTCGGAAGGCTTCATTAAGTTAATCTTTGATGGAGCTTCAAAAGGTAATCCAGGGAATGTTGGTTATGGTGGCATATTTAGGGATTCAGAAAAGAGAACTAGACTTGTATTCATTGTAGACTATGGTTATGCTAGTAATAATGAGGCATATTTCACTACGACCAAACAAGGCCTTATCATTTCTATTCAAACTGGGTACAAAAAGATAGTGATTGAAGCGGGTTTAAAACTAGCGGTAGACATTGTCAAGAAGCTAAGCTAAGGAACTCAATGGGAAAATCTCAACCACATCTGGCGTATCGCACACTTGGTGCAGGAAGTGGGAGATCTCCTCCGTGTGTTTGACTATCTCTTGACCTCCCATGTTTTGCTAGAAGGAAACAGAGCTGCAGATTTCCTAGCAAACTGGAGCTATGCACACCCAGGTAGATTGCTAGAGATGGCCTGGCCATCCCACTTCCTAGAAGAGGAATTGAATACCCTACAAGGTGTCATAGAGCAAGATAATAGATATATCCAATAGTATGAGGAGGATTGAAACCAAAATCCTTGATTGGGGTGTGAGATGGATCCTATGGGGTATGTCCTGACCCACTGTGTAATATGCAGATCCCAAGAAAATATTGTTCTATCCTCCACATGCACGTAATAATTGGATAGGTGGCAGTGCGCATGTGAGGGTTTAATTCCAACCTGGAAGGTGGTAAATGCATTAACAAGGTGGTCAAGGTAATTTTAGCCTCCATCGAGTTTGGTAAGTTGGTTTGTGTGATCTATTCATTGTAGATATCATCTGTGCTACTCATCGTCCTAGGGAAGGCACCGACTCGGTCTCCTCCTTTTCAAGGTCTCTGTTATGGTTGTCTAGGTCTGGAGCAACCCCTAACAATCTCTTTCTCTCGAGTTTAGATTTTATTCGGGCCGTCTTCTAGATATAAAAATAGTCTATTATTCTACTTGCAAGTGCATCAAAATGGTTTGTGCCACCTATGGTAAAGGAAGGAATAGCCGGGGAACCCACAACTGCGGGAAACAAAGGAAAGCATCCCCAGCTCAAGCTAGTCAACCCATCTCATCTGGGGGTGGATGGTGCTTGGGCATAAATCAATGTCTATGATTATTAATGAAGAAACCCTGGTTTACCATTCGGGTAGTTCGACCCTAGTTAGAAAACTGATAGCTGAATGGGAAGAGGAGATTAAACAGAAAGAGGAAAGTCTGGAAATTGATTTAGACGAGTCACAAAAACTGGTTCCCGATCCTCGACATACTCATGAAAGATCCACCCAGTACAAGCAAACGGTCCACTTATACTGGATGATGAAGAGCCTTATGGCTAAAGCTATGGAGTAGTTCCCCACCAACATGCATATGTCATCCAATGGGCACCTGAATTATACCAAGGAGTTTCAAAATATCCAATTTCAATTGCAACAACAAAATGGATGCCTCATTTGCATGGAGCAGTGCATCCCATGTATCCCTGACACTGAACTACCAAGCTCTACCATGAAGGACCCTGCTCCTGTTGATTCAACTCATGATGAGTAGAGTGACAATGCACCCTTGGTTGTATTTTTTATATGCAGTAGTTTCAAATTTTTAGGAATGCTGTCAGTTATGTTTATAGTTATCTAGATAGTAGGAAAGAGGAAACTCAAATGTATATAGCGTGGCTAGCAAGACTTATTATTTTTTGTTCCTGGATGACTTATCATGCTGTTAGGTGGCCAAGAGACCTAGTTTCCCACATGGAAGGTTGAGGCCACACAATCAATGAAATGTGGATCTAACCTACTCTTTTAATACAAAATTAATGGAGAGGACTTACCAAGCTTACAAAAAAAAGAAGCTATGGATCAAGGATCAAATATCTTGATATGAAAACCTCCTCCTCCTCCTCTTCTCTCTCTCTCTCTCTCTCTCTCTCTCTCTCTCTCGATATATATATATATATAATTTTAAGATTGTGTAGAATTATAAACAACTTAAGCTTGCAATTCAACAATTTTTTGTTATATTTTGGACAAAATTGACAAAATATATACATGAAAAGAGGCCAAAATTTAAAATAGTGACACCACTTGAAATGTTTTAATATGTACATATATGCATAGTTGAAATTGAAATATTTTACTTAATATGGACATCAAAATATTTTATTATAAAGTCTAGATCCATCATAACCCTAAATCTATCAAGTGCCAAGAGGGATCAATTCCCTTGAGGTGCAAACCTCTTTTTTGAGTGCAGAACTTGAGGAAAGATTTGCACCTCAAGAGATTTGGTACCTCTTGGTGCTTGATATATCTGGGGTTAGGATGGATCTAGGCTAGTTTGAATCGTGTGTAGTCACACAAAATTTGTTCAACATCTAATTTTTCAGATCATTTTAAATATGCTAAATATGCCTAAGATTAATGTGGTCATTTTAATTTTGAATTTCCTCAGTTACCTCAAATTTTTGAGATGACAAAGACTGTTAATAGCTTGAATGATGAAACATCATGAAATAAAAATTTTGAATGCAAAGTGACAATGTAACACTTATGAATAATAGAAAATGTGAATAATACGAATGTAGTCAATTACAAATACTCTTCATTGTGATAATTATCAAACTAGTCCTTCTACTATTTTTATTGTCACACGTGTTAGTTTTTCCTAATTTTCATATCAATCATATGAAGAGGATGGTTGAAATCATAGACCATTCAAATCTTCAACTTGAGCTACTGTAATAAATGTCATACCTTGTCTCTCTTTCTCTGCAATACTAATAGTACATTTCTCCAATGTCAATCATTGTGACTTATGGAGTGTTAAACCCCAAGTAAATTTCAATGGTAGTTATTCTCTATTACCTCATTTAAATGTGAAGTGATGAATAATGTTGAATGATGGAAAATGGATAATAAGAGTGTAGTCAATTACAAATAATTTACAATTCCACGAAGAAAACATTTCAGGTAAGTGACCGTTTTATTTAAGATGAAAACTCAAGTATTTTCTTTATGGTTGAATTACTGTAACACGGAACTCAATGCACATTATCTATAATTTTGTTTTGCTTATGATGAAATAAATGCAAAATACTAATCTAATTACTTTGAAACTAATGTGCATCATACATATAGTTACATGAAATAAAAAATCAACATATACACTAAAATCAATGCATCTAGGAAAAACAATGTAAACTTCGAAACGAGAATTGATACGATTACCCGTTTTTTTGAGGTAGCAAAAAAATTATCCGATTGAAAAGTGTTGATTCAGAATACACTTTTATTTTAGGAGCATATTTTTTACACTTTAAATTTTCTTATATATATATGTGTGTGTGTGTGTGTGTGTGTGTGTGTGATTTTCATGCTGATTATGAAAAATGTTGATGCAACATCAACCTCTTTTCTTAAAAGGCTTATTTTTGACACTTTAAATTTTCTAATGTATTAAGTGTGGAAATGTCTTTTTAAATGTTGGTGATTTTCATATGAATTTTGAAAAACAACAACATTTTTGACAGTTTAAAATTTCTTATGTCCTAAGTATGCACAATTGTTTTTTAAATGTCGATTATTTGACAATTTCTCATGTTGTCTTATTTCTCTTCTTGTTTTTTGTCCTAGGATAGTTTTTTAAGGGTTTTCCAAACATGTGTTTTTATGTTTTTATTTGCAATGTTTTTTTATAATGTAATTTTTTATTTTGTTGCAAAAAAGAACATTGAAAATATATAAAAAAGACATAAAAAGTGTAAAAAAAGAACATAATTATTATCTAAGAGATAACAAATAAAAATATAGAAAGAATTACAAACAAACATAATTTAATTATTTTTTTTATAAAATTAACAAAAAAACTAAAAAAAACAATTTAAATAATTTAAAAAAAACATAAAATAAATAAAAATAGAAAACATTAAATAAAAAAATTTAAAAAAAAACAATTTCATTTTTTTTTTTCAAAGAAAAGAACATTAAAAAAATATAATAATAATATAAAAAAAACAAACGCTTGATGACGTTGGTCCTTGCCTGGCCGATTCTTAGAATCAGTCGAGCAAGACCCAGGCCCCTGGCCAACCCTGGACCTTGTCGAGCCGATTCTCCGAATCAGTTGGGCAAGGTCCAACGTCCCCGGCCGCTGGGCTAGCTAGTTGTGGTTGCACACAGCTCCACGACCGTCCAACTTAGTGGAGGGGGGTCCTGGGCCTTGGCTGACCGAATCCGAGAATCAACCAGGCAAGGCTGAGGGCCCATAAGCATTTTTTTTTATATATTGTTTTTCATTATATATTTTTTTAATGTTTTATTTAATTATGTTTTTTTTTTTTAATTGTTTTTTTCTATTATATTTTTGTTATTTTTAATTTATTTTCATGTTTTTTATTTTATTTTGTTGTTTTTAATAACGTATTGTTTTTTTTTTTTATTATTTTTAAATTTGTTATCTCTTAATGATATTTAAGTGTTTTTTTTTTTTACCATTTTTTTTGTATTTTTTGTCATATATAATATTTATATATGTTTTTTTATATATTTTAATGTTTATTATTATTATTTTTTGCAAAAAAAATTAAAATTCCATTATAAAATAGCATTGCAAATAAAAACAAAAAAACACATGTTTGAAAAACCCTTAAAAACTAACATCCTAGGACGAAAAATAAGAAGAGAAATAAGACAGCTTGAAAAATTGTTAACTTTTTTTCTTTTTCTTTTTGAAATATGTCAAGTTCTCTTAGGCTAAGATTTTAAAGTCATCTTAATTTTAGCATTTAAAAAATAAATTACTCTTGTTATAATGACTCTTTCATTTAGGTGTTCATTTTTAAAGTTTTTTTACCCCTAATTTTTTTCTCGATAATATCATGGTTGAAAAGTTGTCAAATTTTTAAGGATTCCCAGTATTTTAGTATTCCAACATCAACTTTTTTCGATTTTAAGTTGTTTTTTATGTTTTTTTGGGTTTTTTGGCTAGAGTTCTCTATTTGAGTTTACAATTGTTGTTTCAAAGTTTACATTCTTGAAATCAAATAGGATTAGAAATCAATACATTTACTGCAAGAAATCAAATACGATAAGAAATCAACATCTACATTGAAATCAATGCATCTAGTGCAAGGAATCAAATAAGATTAGAAATCAACATCTACACTAAAATCAATGCATCTATTGCAATCAATCAAATAATATTAGGAATCAACATTTACACTGAAATCAATGCATCTATTTCAGTGGAAAATAAAAATATTCATGGTTTTCTAAATCCAACTTATTTTACCTTTAAGAAAATCCATACTTCCTATTTCTCTATGGTTAATAATGTTCAATATTGTATAATATTATACAATATCAATATTTTTCTCTGTGTCTCTTTCTTATTCCCTCTTTCTAACCCCTCCATCTTTGTGTCTATCTCCCTCCCTCTTTTCTTCCTTCTCTCCCTCTCCCTCTCTTACCTATCTCTCTATTTGTCTTCCTCTCACTCCCTCTCTCTATCTCTCTCTTCATTCCTCTCCCTGACCTTGTCATTTCTCCTTCTTTGTCTCTCTCTCCCTCTCTCTATATTCCCCTTCTCTATCTCTCTCTCTCTCTCTCTCTCTCTTCCCTCCTTCTCTTCTCTCTCTCTCACTCTCTCTCCATCTCTCTCTTATCACCCTCTCTGTCTCCCCACCTTTCTAATTTTATTTATTTCTTCTTCCCTACCTCTATCTCTCCTTTTCTCTCTCAAGTACTCTCTCTTGTCATTCCTCTCTCTCCCTTTCTCTCTTGCCTCCCTCTGTCTCTCCCCCCATCACTCTCTCTCTCTCTATCCTCCAACTTTGTCACTATATGCTTCCCTATCTCATTCTCTCTCTCTTGTTCTCTCCCCCTTCATCTTTGTGTCTCCCTTTCTCTCTCTTTTTCTCTTCTCCCTCCCTCTCTCCTCTCTCTCTCTCTCTTTTCCCTCTTCTCCTCTCTCTCTCACTCTCTCTCCATCTCTCCCTCATCATTCCCCCCTTTCTCCACCTCTATCTCTCTATTTCTTTGTTCTTCCCTTTCTCTCTCCCCCCTCCAACTCCATATCTCTCCCTTCCTCTCCCCTTCTCTCTCTCAATTCATCTCTCTCTTCCTTCCTCTCTCTCAATTTATTTTCCACCTCCCTCTATCTCTTCACCCCATCTCTCTCTCTCTACCCTCCCATATTTATGTCTCCCTCTCTCTCTTCCCCTTCTCTCTCTCTCTTCTCCATATCTTTGTCTTCCCTCCTCTCCTTTCTCTGTAACTCTCTCTCCATCTCTTTGTCGTCACTCCCTCTCTCTCCACCTCTATCTCTCTATGTATTTGGTCTTCACTCCCTCTCCCCCCCTCCAACTCCATATCTCTCTTCATCCCTATCTCTTCCTTCATCTCTCTATCTCTCCCTCTCTTTCTCTCAATCCATTTGATTAAGAACTGTCACTTTGTGTAGTTAGTGATATATGTAAGGTTTATTATATTTTATATTTTAATTTTTTATTATGAAATGAACTATGGTTTCTGGGTATGTGGTATTGATAATCCATGGTATTGTAACAAAATCTATTTACGAATTAACAATATCCATGGTAAAGTGGGAGTGAATATCCATGGTTAAAAATCTTGTTATATTTTAAGTTTATTGTAAGAAATAAATTTTTATGTGCTTATTAATTAAATTTAAATATGGTTATGGAATCATTATTAGTCCCTGCTAAGGAAGAACTCTAACAATCAATTTGTTTGTTCCTCACTATTATTTTACCATTGACCAATGAAAATTATAATGTTTTACTTTGAAAAATAAATATTTATTTTTCAATATTATTAAAAAAACTAATTTTCAAACATTTGATTGGAATATAACTTGAATGTCCTATTGCATCCTTTGTACAATATAATGTCATGTCGATAAATGCCTTAATATTTTATGCCATAATTTATGGATATAGTTGCAATATCCATGCATGATTTTAGATATTTGTGTAGTGATTTTTTATTTTTAAGCTTTGTAGGAAAACCATACAAAAATAAAATCCTTGGAAATAAATTATACTCAAGTAAATAACATATTTACCATAAATTACTTCTCACCATAATTTAAGTAATCCCTTGGATAATTTTTTTATAAGAATATGATGTAAATAAATATACTTACCAGGAATTACTTCACACTATTACTTATGTTTCCCTCAAGACATGTGTAAGAGTAAAGTTATAAATGTGTAGACTTAATAGTGGTTACTACCTACCAAAGTTTATGCAGGTTGTTTTTCTTGAGCAAACAATTTAGTTCTTGCCAAAGCAAGACTATTGGATGATATTCTATAGACCACTATCAATTTAACATTGACCAATGTAAGTTATAATTATTTATGCATTTTTTCCCAAAACATAATTTCTAACTTGAGTTGGTGATCCAGGTGGATATTGGTAGCCACCCACCAATTCCACTTGGATCCCTGCCTTTGTTTCTTTCAGTTTTTTAGTTTCCTTAATTGCAACACAATTTATATTTTTAGCAGTTTTTCAGGTCCTAAACTTCCGAAGCTGTTTTGAGGCCCTAAACGACATTTTTTTGGCAATCTACCATTTATTTTCTGTTGTAGTCCTCAGAGAGATCGTTCAAATCGGTTATCATGCACTTCAAATGAAGATAATATGACCAAGCCGCGACCCCAGAAAGTTGATTGTCCAACTCACCCCAACGGGGCCCATAAACTCCTGGTGTTACATCTCCTTGGCTTAGGGTTTTGGTTGTTTAGGGTTTGATCTTATTGTTCAATAATAACAAGGCCCTTGGGCCTCATTGTAATGCAATTTAGAGGCATGTAGTTGCCACATCTCTTCTCAAAGATAAGCTACCATCGCCCGAGCTAATCTTATTTCCATCCTGTTGTTAAGCATATTTCAATATTTGATATTAATGAAATGAAGTGTTATTTATAATGCATCTTTGTATTTATGGTTATATCTGTAATTTGTTGCATTTTTGTTTAAATTCGGATTAGTGGTATCAGAGCGGTCTGCTCTTTCTCTGTTTTTCTTTGCATGTCCCCAACGAGGTCAAGATATAAGGAGTTAGGGCTTGAACTAGTCGAACCTTTGCAAGAATAGCCTCGCAAATCCCGACTGCCTCCCATGGCAGATGAAAAGAAAGACGAGTGGGAAAGAGATCCTATCAAAATCTTTCTCGAGGAAGCCCTCGAGTGACAAAGGAATGCAATGATGGACAACTTTACCTAGATCCATCAACAACTACCCAAGGGCGATGCATCTACTTCCGACAGCTACTCTGGAAGTGCCACACCCTTTAAGGTACAAGTTAACTTTGACATTCCCATATTTGAGGGTCAGATAGATGCATACGCTGTAGATAAAAAAATATCTACTAGAATGATATTTCTTCGTTCATGATTTTTCCAGTCTAGAAAAAATCACCTTTGCACTTCTCAAGGCAACCCCCCACGTTAAGGATTGGTGGGAAACATACTGTGAGCAGAAGGATGAAAGTACAAACTCAATTTTTTCAGCCACACCCACTTGGAACTCATTCCGAGATGCCATAAAGGAGTAGTACTACCCTGTCAGGAGCTATGAGAATAAATACATAAAGTGGACAACACTACGATAGGGAAGGGACCAAGATGGGCAAGATACCAATGTTTTTCATACCCTTCGCATGAAGTTGGGTATCAAGGATTTTGAGAAGCATTTGGTTCTCAAATACCTCAGCTGCCTGCAAAGTTACATCTAGGATGAGATGGAATTCCTAGATATCTCCTCGCTCGGCACAACATATCGATATGCGGTCAAGATCAAGCAAAAGTTTAAACAGAAAAAGAAAGACTTTGGATTTGCGAATTTGAAGCAAGGGAAAGGTGCCCCCAAACCTTATAATAAAGGACAAGCCAAGGTGGGGCTGCCTGGGACAACCCACTAAAGCCTCAAAAAAAGAACAATGTCGTGAAGCTGAAGAAGGACACAGGAAAGTGGTGTGAGTTCCATAAGAGCTCCACTCACAACACAAGTGAGTGTCGGGCCAAGCAGTCACTAGTGGTCGAGCTAAAGGCTTCGAAATCAGATGCATGTTATGAATCTGAGTCAGAACCTGATAAGGAAAATGACAAAGGGAAGCAGATTATCGATGTGGAGCCTAACACTATCATTGCCACCACGAAGATCCAGAAGCAGGAACCTAAGGATCCAGAGGAGGAGGAGTGCCTCTTCCACTCCCAGATGTGGGTAAAGGGTTCCCCGCTACAGTTCATTGTCGACAGCGGGAGCCAAAAGAACCTCATTTCAATAGAGGTCATGAAGTGTCTGGGCTTACCAACCACATCACATCCACAGTTGTACACCATCGAGTGGCTTCACCAACGACGGACCAGTAGTGGTGCCTTCCTCTTAATGGCATGAAAGGTACAATACATATTTAAGGACAAACAATATGGAGTCTAGTGGAACAGGAAAATATCTTTAATACTATCATATTTAACAAGATTTCTTTGTGATGATCGAAAAACAAAAGGACACAGTTATCTATATCACTTCATTATCCTCATCTCCACTATAAACCAAACTGATTGATTATCTGTACCATGCTGGTTCCCCCTTTCCTGTATGACTCTCTCTGTGTATTATCAATAAGATTATGGGTATATCTTTTTTATATTGATATGTTCAAACTTCTTCCGCCATCCCTACTCTTAAAGAGTGATGAGCCACCCTCTATGCATAAAATGGGGACAATAAAAATAAAAATAAAATAAATAAATAAATAAATAAATATATATATATATATTCATTAATAGTCTTATGATTTTTTTTCCACTGATGGAGGATAGGGGGTCCCATCATAAGCCAACCTACCATGACCATAAGGAGCAAAGTGGCATTCCCACTATGGCCACCACACCAGGGATATGATCCAATGGATGCATAAACAAACAAGTCCTTGGAAACAAGAGGTCTCATCATGAGCCAGCATGACCACTTTCGCTACTTCCTAGTGAATGGGAATGTGTTCACCTGGTTACCAAGCTAGCACATTGGTCTATACTATGGACATCATAAGACACTTCCCTAATTATACATAGAGGACCATGGTTCCCAAAGGTTAGAAAGAAACTTTGTTAAGGCTATGGACGCCTGCAGGCAATAGAAGCTCTGCTGATGGTATTGAAGCTTTATTTTACATCAATAATCATTATAATACCCTCTTCTTATGGTTTTATCTTTCCTTCGGAGAGATTATGTCCCTAACGTACCTTGAACCTTTATGCATGAGTAACTTTTTTTTTAAAATCAATCACAACAGTTTAAGTGGAATAACGACACTAAAGTATTATTTCCTGCGTACGCTGTCCATTTTTCTTTATCATATTTACATCACAATAGCCTATCATTTATTCATACTTCTTGGTACATGCCTTGATTTCACCACTCCAATATCCTTTATGATCCTTTCATTAATATGTGTACCTTGCAAATCCATCACCCCTATACTTCGCCGCTAGCGCATTACCCTTTCATTCATTCAGTTGTAGGAAACCTATTATTTCAAAGGGGGGTGGGGACCTCCAATGTGCTTATGCATGCACTGTCATCTTTTCATTGGATTTTGTAGAATGATATGACATTCCATGATCACAGAGCATGTGGTATTATAACAACCCTCAATAATGGTATTTATGTTTATAAAGTATCACCTGATAAAGCTATCACAACCATTTTCTTTTCCATCACTCAGCCCTGTTCGTCACTGTGCTTTCCTCGTTACACTTATCATTTGCAGAATTCAAGCATTATGGGAGGAAGAATAGTGTGCAGAGAACCTCTAATACTGGCTGTTTTCGATGAAGCCAAGGAAATTTTAGCTTGAGCCAGATGGATAGCATACTTTACGATATTTCAACCACCCAATGAGGTAATTGCATTGAATTCTAAAAAATTCTACAGAATGGACAATCCATGGTAAGGGGCAGGCAAATCACGATATCGGATGCTGTGATAGCAGAAGCATCTGAGTTACCGACAGAAGGACCAGTGTGGGCTGGTAAGCAGTTGAAGTTGCATGATGCTATAGAGGCTTTTAGGGACGAAGGACAGGAGCTGATCAAGAAGGGGAAAGGTGTTCTTCCATCTTCTCTTGGAGAACGATGGGGAGAACTAGCATGAATTGTCTAGAAATACATTACATGCGATGGGCACAAAGACATGGTAAGGCTGCATCAACTCAAACTCTTAGCAGTTCTAAAATGAAAGTGCTCTGTTAATTTACCTACATTATTGAATTCTTTAGTGCATGACACTTCCGAGAGGCTAAGACAGTCCTAACACATAGAAACCGTAGTAAGCCACCACTGTCTTATCAGCCTAATAGTTAGTTATAACCTAGCCCAACAACAATCAAGATGGGATGATCTAATATTATCTCTCGAAGGAGGTTTAACCCTGCCTGCACCTAACCCTATTCCAAAAAGGCAAAGGATAGCCCTTTCAAGGAACATACCTCAAAAGCACATATGATCCACAAGGTTGAGGTCAAAACTAGGAGCGCTTGAAAATCCTCAAGGAAGCATCAGTCAACCCATAGAATTATCCAGCCTAGTAAGTGAACAATACCTGCAACTAGAGTTAGAAGGATAGGATAACCCTGAATCAGACCATGAGGAAGGAACAAGGAATTATGGAGATGAACAAAGAAACAAATCAGGACTTTCCTCAACACCAAACATGAGTCCCTAAGGCGATTTGTTGCACGATTTTGAATTGGCGCAGGTCCTGGCCAACATGAATGTTTACATGTAGCCTGAAAGCCCACTCAATCTTATTATAGGAGCAACCTAATCTCCTGAGAACTCTGGCGATACCAGAATTCTATCTCCCTCAAAAGATGCAAGCCCTGAAGCAGAAATAGATGCAGAGGCCATTCGGGAAGCAGAGAACCAATCCTGTGACACGCTCCAGCTAGGAAACAACTAGGTAGCCTAAGCATATAAAACATAGGCCAAGAAGAAGAAGTAGAAACAGAGATGCTTCAGGAAGCCAATAATCAATTAGGGGACATGGTCCTTTTAGAGCAGATACAGGGTGAGCAACCAGGCTCTTTAGAAGCAGAAACTATTAATGAGACTATTAGCAGAATAGTTGCTCCTCTGAAAAAGTATAGAGCCAAATTGAAAAAGCTTAGGAAAGAACAATAGAAGCTTCGCAAAATAGTAAAAAGGCTCAGAATGAAAATAAAGGAAATCACAAGGACTCAAACTGAGCCCATACCCACTCAACTAGTCATCATTCAAGAAGAACATCATGCAATTTTTGTAGATATAGCTACTCAGATAGAGGATGTAACCTCTTATAGCATGGCTACCTAGACGGAGGCTTGGACTTCCCATAATAAAGAGATTCAGACAGAAAACATCCTTTCTCATAGCATAAGAACTCTGAAAAGCATACAAGCTAAAGATGTCATGACACACAATGACCCCATTATATTGAATCTTCAATAAGGATTAGCACAGGCTCAACTCCCGTTAGAACGGCTTGAACAAGAAACTGTTTCCTAGCAGAGATATCAAGAGATGCAAAGACAACTACGAGAAATGAATGCAATAGAGAGTGAGACCTTTGACAGAGTTAGAAAAGGAGAAGAGAAAATAGAAAGAATCAATCTCAAATTAGATAGGGTCATAACTCGGACATACACCATCTTCTCATTATATACATATGTCTTGGCATGCAGGGCTCCTGGCACTAATTATGCCTTGTTTTTGTTAGAATGATACTTGCTATTGAAAATTAAAGCCGTGAGATCTGGAAAACCAATTGAATTAAAAACAATTGAAGATTTTATAAATTGTTGCAAACAGCATGGTGTAAAGGTTCAAAGGCTGTTTTGCGAATTTTACCTGCATAATTTTGTGTTAGAGGATGAGGTGGAAAATAACCCTAACCCTTTTGTGGGAGATGTTCAATTCTAGGCCTTTATCTCTTTTGTAGCTAATCAACTTAAATGGTTCAAATCTCATAATGCATTCCAAAGACAAGAGCATGGATTGGATCTTTGGGTAAGAAGTGAACCCAAGCACCCTTTGCAAATGATTGCCAACCATAAGAGTATGATGACAAGGGAAGGGGTGATTAAAATTTTAGGGCCTATTCATAAGTAGATTGTATAGAATGGAGTATCATATTTTCAATCCATTCAAGAAAGCTCTCTGGCTGCATCAAAGCTCAGGTGGATGGTCTCAACTAGTAGTGAGGAGGATAAGGAGCCATTTAATTACAAACATTTTAAAGCAGTTGTGGCTCGTTTTGTTACCTATAGCACCCTTATTTTGAGAGAGGGACCTTATTGGTTAGGATGTCAGTTTCGTAGCCCCATCATTTGGTATCCTCCTGAAGGTTATAGGGCTATCTATGAATTTCCTGAAGGAAAGGAAGGGCCTGCTTTTGTGCTCCAAGCTTAACATCATGGTTTCAGACCAATTTTTGATGCTCCTTCTCTAGCCTACTCTTTAACTACACTCCATCAGAATTACTTACTTTTCATGAGGACATGAAATAGGGTAAGTAGGGGAGTATGTTGAGTTATGAAATGGGTATGTATTTACGATTAATTTCATCATTTTTTCCTTGATTCTTATCTTTTTCATATCTTAATGTGCTAATATATTGAGGAATTATGGTAAGAAATGAAGGAATTATTTGCAGTTATGATTTAGCTAACTTTTACCCTTCTTTATGCAAGAAAGCAACAAAAGGTACGATTGTTGTTCCCTCACATTGGAACAACAAAATCCAACAAACAAATGAAGGAATGCGTCGGTTGCAGACAAGGTTGAGAGCGAATCAGAGTGAGGGAGAGAGGAGATAAGGGGTAAAGGGAGAGAAAGTGAGGAGATATAGAGGGAGAGAAGGTGAAGAGAGAGAGGGAAGCACAAAGATAGAGAAAGAGGGAGAGAGAGAGAGATGGGGGAGAGACATATGGAGCTCTCTATATCTATATATCTCCATATAAATATATGTTGAAATTGCAACAAGATGATGGAGCTTAGTGAAAAGAAGTCGCCTTCACTAAGTGGGCCCGCAAAATATTTTGGCGCAAAGTATATTTTTAGACTATGTCTATTTTTATACATATGGATCATGGTCTATGAGTTGTAGGATGATATTTGTAGATGATTGGTCATGTTGGTAAAAATATATGGACCTCTATTTTTAGACATATGAGCGGAGTCTATTTTTAGACTGGCAGGCTAAAAATAGAACAGTCGAATATTATTAGCTCTTAATAATATTTGGACTATAAACATTATCTTATTCTCTTGGAGCACTTCAGTTCGAGCTACAGATGTGGCACATGCAACTTACAAAAGGAAATACACATTTCTTATGGGTTACTTGAGCTATTGCATGAAGGACTTCAGTTAGAACTTCAATGATTGAGTTCTGCAGAGTTGAATGAGGAGTTGATGGAGTTGTGTTCAGTTTGACTTAGTTGAACTAGTTGTATTTAGTCTAACTAACAAATACACTAGTGTTGAGTGGTGTGAATTAGTTATTAATTAATTCACTAATTATTAACTCGTGAATCAACTGAGGAATACATCAGTCAACTCAGTGCATGGACAGTTCAGTGGAGACAAGTGTTAGAGATGAGTGAAAGGGCAAGATAGCTGTCAGTTGTGACTATAGTTGTGCATTTGATTTGCATAATCAGTGGATTGATATTGCCAATGAGGATTGCGTAGTGTTACACGAGGGAAATATGAGTTTGGATCAACCATTCCAATCAGTATTCTCATGCAGGATTGCACAGTGGAGGAAGGCAAGTAGCGGAGGATATTTGAACCTGTGATTGATTCAGATCTGAGCTAGTTTGTGTGTAACAAGTGGAGATAGTACTGAGTACTTGTGAGCAGTATTGTACTATGTATTGTTACATGTTCTCAATCAATATAATATATAGATAGTTGGGGGTTTTCAACTGCATGCTTTCCCCGTGATATACTGTGTTGACATGTGCGATTGATGCTTCAATGTGCGCATGCGATTGTTTATTAATTCCACAAAATTGATGATCAACGTAGAGTTGGTTATGTATTATGCATGATTCCGCAAATAGTGTATAATTAGGATAATCTCTGTGAATAAGTGTCATATTATTCAAAATTTCTACAATATAGATATAGGAAGGTCCATATATCTATATCTACATCCATCTCTCTTTCTTTATCTCTTTATCTCTGAGTGTAGATGTTGATATCTAATCTTATTTGATTGTTTCTACTAAAGGCATTAATTTTATTATAGATGTTAATTTATAATTCGATTCAACTAGATGTATGATGTACATTAATTTCATATTAATTATATTAATAGTGTGAATTGATTTCAATGTAAGCACAAAAATATATTGATGGTGTGCATTTATATTTGTGTTACAATAATTACACCATAAATAAAATACTTGAATTTTCATATAGAATAAAATGTTCGCTTACTTGAAATATTTGCTTCTTGAAATTGTAAACTATTTGTAATTGACGACATTCTTATTATTCACATTTTCTATTATTCTACATTGCTACATTTCCACTTTGGATTTAAAATTTTTATTTTGTTATTCAATATATTAACAGTCTCTATCACTCTCAACAAATTGAAGTAATTGAACAAATTTAAAATTAAAATGACCAGATTAATCTTAAACATTTTCAATGAATTACCCCTTTGATTCAGATTGAATATTTATTTCTATCAACATATAATTAATAATATCCAGAGTATGGAAAATTCTTCATCAAGTAAATAAATAAATAAAAATATCAAATAATACTTTCATGGATAGTTAAAAATTTGGATTTGGTTGTTTATAGAAAAATTGGCATTAAAAAATCTATATTATGGATGCAAGATGAGGTCTAGTGGAACACCTTCTGTGAAGGGCCTATGATATAATTCACTTTGATTTCCATCTTTGTTTTATTTTATGATCCATTTCCCATAATCCATTTGAAAACCCTCCTTAGAAAATGAATCCACCTACATGTTCTTGTTCCTATATACATGGAAGAAAGATCATTTGTCGTAATTAAGGTTTATTTGCAAAATTTATTGCACTAGCACCAACATATTTAAGTTTAAGCATCTTTGGGTTCCATTGAAATAGTTAAAACCATTAATAGAATCCCAATAAATGTGAATATATTTTCATCCTTGTTCGATAGGAAAGAAAGCATAGGAAGCTTTGAATCCATCAACTCGGTATAGTTGTTAGTGCCTGATCCTAAACCCATAGATAAAGTAAAAAAATGTTGTTATGAGAGATAGAGAATAACTCCAACCCCATAAGTGTCGCTATTGTGATGGAATTTACCATAAAAATAAATCCATGGATGAGAGAAGTGGATGGTTTCCACCGATGAAACTAGAAGGCCTTGAGGTTTAGTTGAGTGTGGTAACATGAAGAATATAACTATCATGTTAGCTACTAATCTATCTAGAGTTATGGATTTTTCCTTAAAGATATAATTATTCATTGTTATTTAATGTCCTAAAAAAATAAGGAAGGGGACTGAGCCATATTCTTTGGTAGTCTTTTCTTGCACCCAATCATACCAAGAAACCACAAGGGAGTCCCCCTACTACTACCTTCTCAAGTCGAATGGATTGTGCACCTTGTTCCATACCCCTTTTGAGAAGGGGAAATGAGAAAAGAAGTGTACCACAGATTCTTCCTCATTCTCGCATTAGGTATATTATTCAGGCCCCCTTTAGGCTCCTCTTCCTGATATTATCCCACGCAGGAACTTTATTCCTAATTAGGCATCAATAAGGATATGATATTTAGCTAGACTCCTGAGTTTCTAAAGGTGTTTCCACCACCAAATTTGTTCACCCCCAACTCGATCAATGATGAGGTGTAGGTATCATAATTTGGGAGAATAAGCCTCAAAGGGGGAGAAGTTCCATTGTAGATCATTCTTCTTTTCTATCAAACTAATATGCGAGAACCTAAGCTCAATGATTTAGTCATTCCGATTATTAGTAAAATCATCCAAAATGCCTAACTCCCTCACTAAGTACTAACCTTGTTGATAGATTTTAGAGGAAGGAGGGTCAGAGGCTTGGTTGAGAGTAATGATCCCCCTATTATTTAAAAGAGAAAACAACTCCTAAAAAAGTTGGTATGATTTCCTAGCACCAGACCAAGGATCCTATCCGATTTTAACCTGTGTACCATCCCCCACTTTCCAATATAAACCTGATTCAATTAGTGAAAATGATTCAATTACTATTTTCCAAATTACAAAGATACATGAAAAATACTTATTTGGATTTCTATTTTAAACCACCAAAGAGTCAAGATGGATATATTTTTTAAGAACCACATTTGTGTAGAGGTTGTCTATGGCTAGAATTCTCAAGCCTACTTTTGCCTCCAAATCGTTTGCAAAAAAATGAATATTTTTCAATCACCACCCTTCCCATGCCTTTGGAATGCAAATTATTTACCATTTAACAAAAGGAACCACATATTCATCTTTTAATATTGTCCATAAGAACCACAAGAATATATTTTCAAGTTTCTCAAGTACCCCTTTAAGAATCCATGAGAGAGACATCCAGTAAATTGGAATTGCCTCCAACACAAATTTAATGAGGACAAGTCTACCCGCTCTAGAGAGCCATTTCATGCTCTATGATTTTAGTATTTTTTCTAACTTTTCTATCATCCAATTCCAATCTAACTTCTGATAAGAATTGGGCTTCAGATGGAAGCTTAAATACTTTAAGCCATCAACAAAACTAGATAAATTAAATGGAATAATATTGCTTAAATTTAAAGTATCAAATTCTTCAAGAGCATGAGTTAATAAGGATTTTTTTTACATATTTATCTACATACCTATTTCTCAACCAAATATATCCAAAGTAGATCTGAAGAACTCGAGGGATCGCTAAGATCCATCACAAAAATTAGTGTTGACTTAGTGGGCCCTTACCCAGGTTCAACGTTAAGTTAGCCAAGAAAATCCTTACACTACTGGCCCTTTCGGCATCAATTTGTTGAGCGTAGACTGAAGTATTGCCTGAAGCAGAATGGGGGGGTCGTGGAACCAAGTTTCCACACCCAGAGATGGTTATGATGTTGGTTTTGTACCCCTTTATCTATCTTCACGCAGATCGATAAGCCCTCGAGGCTTATCGATATAACTTCCTCTTACTAGCCTCTAGATCTTTGCGAAGGTCTACAACTATCTTTTATGGACCATAAATAGGAGATCCAACCACTTACACACCTCTATAATTGCTCCTAAGTCTATTATTATCCAGATCGGCTTAAGTGTCTGCTATTTTTAGCATGCATTAAGATATTCTTCGCATAAATAGATATTATTAATTGCATTCATACAACAATGTAAACATATAGTTTCATGCATTAATACATCATTAAATCATAAACCCAGTATTCTTCATATCATAATCACATTCATTCATAACAGAAGTAAATAGGTCAAACATAGGTATTCCCATAGTAATCTTCTTTATTAATGCTTTAGATCTTCTTACAAACTCAAAATACCCTGTGCACTCAGCTACGGGGGTCTACGAACTCAGTTGCAGACTTCTACCGTAGGCCTTTGTGTGCATAGCCGAAGAGCCTCTCTTCTACTCTGAGACCTTTCGCTCTTTTTGCTAATGACCCATTACATTTATAATTATCACTAATACTACCACCTTAAACTCTTTTAAGACTCTTCTTTTTATACAATCCCATGGTCTGTGGACCATGGGTGGATCTTCTAAAGCTGACACAACTTTCATAAAAGAAGGGAAAAAACCCTTTATGATAGTTTACCTCTACGTGCTCTGCGACCACAAATTGTGGAGACTTTACACTTTATATACAAAAATTGAGGCTTTCTACCCTAGAACTTGGGCTTTTAACCCCCAAAATTGACCCTAGGGGACCTATTCCCAACAAGACCCCAACACAAATATGGTGACTCACCCTCGAGTCACTCTACTGGCACAAAGATCTTACTACAAAGACCTCCCAACTCTACTTGTACCATGGCAACTTCGGCCATGGACTACGTAGCTGCCTGCTTGACCTACTCTACTAGCTACTCCATTCCTGATCCTGCGTTATCTGCCTGTATCTTCTACTATGTGTTCTGCAGGCTAGACAAATTCTCCCCAATGGTGGTGGAGAGAACATAGGCCTCATCCATCCAACTCCCCAATCTGGCCTTGAGGACTGCCTCTTTTGGCTGTGCTGCTTTCGCCTGTTCTTTCAGTTCCCTTGCCTCCTGTAGCTTGGCCAATCTCTCTGTGATGGCGACTATGCGCACCATCAATTTGGCTTCATCATACTACTGTTGTAACTTGCTTACCTCAGTATTAAAACTCTAGAGATTGGGATCTTCCTGTAGACTCATGAGGACCTCCATTGATTGCCCTAATAGAGTTGTGCATTCGGTCGATGCAGCATCTACTATAGCGACACCATCCTTGACAACTCCTTGCGCTGTTCTTTGACCTCTGGCGGAGTTGAAGGATGTTCCCTCAAATTGAGCTCTGTAATATTTAGGTTTAGCTCAAACTGAACCTTGGCCATCTTGGTCCAAGCATTGCACACACCTCTAGCCAACTTCCAAATCTTAGCCTCCAACGGTGCCTCTTCTGGGATGTGCAATTCCAGAATGGTTTTGCAGACTTCTACTACTACTATTGTGGTTCACTCATTCTTCTCCTGGACCTTCTTCTAGGTGTCTATCGCTTCCATTTTCTCAATGAAAATCTGTTCGTTGCTAACATTCTGCTTGCTGATCATGCTTAGCACGAGCTTCTCTTGGGCCCTAAGTTCTGCGACCACTCATGCTTGCAGCATGTGAAGGACTTCACTTGGGAGCATGACCAAGTTCAAACTAATATTATTTAGAGCGGTGACCATAGCCTTGTTAGCTTACACCTCCATGCTCAGAGCTCCATTGGGCATCATGACAGCCCAGGGATCCAAAGAGTGAACCAACTTTGCTGCTTCAGTTGTGACCTACGTCGACCTGTAGTCGAGTAGTTTGGATCTGCAACTTGCGTAGACCCATCTGTATGGTGACCAAAGCATGATTCTAGTGCTGCTCAAATTGTTGCATCAGTTCCACTATCGTATCCCTGACATTATCCCCAATTTCATCTAAGTCGCCTTTTGTGAAGGTGATTAGGTATATGGAAGACTTAACGGCCTTGGTATTTTTGCATAGCCCTTTCTTCTCTTGCTCCCTATTCCGCTTGACCCAGAAGGGAGTGCTCTCATGGTCTTCACCACCCTGTTCTGATTGATCCTCTTCCTCAGTCTGTGTCGCAGGACATCTTTGACTTCTGTCAGAGTCACGCTCTTCCTCCTGTTCCTTGGTAGCACGCTCTGCTTTTTTACATGCCTTCTCCTGAGCCTCCTTCTTTTTCTTTTCAGCCAACTATTGAATCGTCAACTAGACCTCTTCCTTCTATTGCTTTCCCACAGACTTACTAGACCCAGCGAAAAAGTCTGACGTTGTGCACCAATCTACTAGCTAATGCTCAAGGACTGCTACGATGGCATCATCTGTCGCTAGGTATGGTAAATCATACCACTTCTGATATGGGTCCTGTCGCACCTGGATGGAGATACAGTGGAAGTCCGCTTTGAACTCTGCGTATCCCAACAACTACTCATAGACAGTTGGTGACAGTTGTGGCTTATGATTTATGGTTGCGTGGATGCTTGACTCCATTAGCACCCAAAATATTTTACTCTCTCGAACTCAGCCATCATCCTTTGTGGCCCATATTGAAGTAAACTTTACTGCTTCTAGAATATATTTCGCAATCAGAGGAAATTGGCTGTCCTCCAGTAGTTCCCTCGTGACCAACACAATTGATAGTAACAACCATGAGTAGTGGAATGTTTTTCTCTAGTCCTGTGCCTCCATATAGTTCGTGAGGAACTTGCTGCATAGGTAGTGTGTCCAGTGGAATTGCAATCCCTCCACGCATTGGGCCACTAATGAAACCACTGGTGCCGACACCTTGTTTTCACGACACTTCCTCATCACCTTGTGAGCCAAGAGTTGGGTGGACACCTTCACCGCGGGGTCCGTAATACTTGAAATTGAATATTTGCGTGGCTCCTTGACAAGTTTAAACTTGTCCTTCATCCTTTTGGCAAGGTCGCGCTCGCCCATCTTTTCACCAAATTCCTTGGCCAGATTCAGCCTTGAATGGGGTAGTAGGGTGATCTTATGGATCAGCATGTCAGTTATAGGGACCAGCTCTCCCAACCAAAGGCACCTATCGTGCACCAAGCACAATAACTGTTTGATGACTATTGAATTTATGGGAGTGCAGTGGTAATGTGGCACCCATAGCATATTCAACAATCCTAGCTTTTCCACCCCACGAATCCACTTCACCTGTTCTAGCACGGTGACACCCGAATCCTTGTAGAATACTCTCTACATGAAATTATTAGTAGCCAGGTGGGGGAACCACTTAGTGTCCCCCAAGTCCCAATCCTCTAATTTCAAATGTGGGACGTGTGCCAAGTGCAGATCTTCAAATGTTATCTTTTCTGGCAGCAGGGGTGTGTTAAGTAAAAACTTTCCCTCATCAGGGTCCTTCAGGACCTTTGCCTTGCCCTGGCGCAGAGGGATATATTCTGGTAGCTTTGAGATAGGGTCTACTCCCTTAATATCAATATCTTTTATGCCCTCGTCGACCTCTATGTTTAACACCTTACCTTTCTCCTACGTGGTGGGCTTCTCTTTTCTCTTATGTTTTCTTAGCAACTTGTGCACTGATTGTGTTGCCTTTTATTTATCCTTCCTCATCTTAGAACCCTCTCTTGCCGGCATGGGCTTTGACGTAGGTGACCTCGGTGATTTTGGTACTACTATGGGCACCTCCATACTTAATATCTCAAGGGAAGATCCCTCAGAGACCATAGTTCCTTCCACACTTGTAGATTCTACAGTTGCAGACATGAGGCTATTAAGGAGCTCCTGGGTTTCCTTAGTTAACTTGTCAAACACTGCACTGGCCACCAAATCCTAAAAAAATGCAGGGTTCATGTGCAACCAAAACAAAACACATAAGCTCTCAAATTGAAAAGTGTTTTTCATTGGGCGTCCATCTATAATTTATAGGAAAATTTTAATTCAAATTTGATTGTTCCCCCCAAAATCATCTCGTAAATGCTATATTAGTGGCATATTTTCAAATATCTCGCTCTTAACTTCAGCCTTAAATGTGCCTCCCTACTCCTCTTAGCCGTTTTCTCACTGTCAAATCATGAACAATGATAGTAATAGTCACTTTCTGGCTGCCCTACACGATATTTCCTTCTATATCGTAGCTCCCTTCACACTTCTGCTGATTTTGTGACATCCTTCCATCCCACGCAGTCGCCCTGTCGCGCAACTCTACAACCGTAGCAGTGTAGTTTATAGTCTCGCGCCTCATTTCAACTGTCTAAAGTGCTAAGCTTATGCTTCCATCATATAGTCATCTAGCTAGATCACGAGTGTATGGCTTCAATTGGCTACCATTTACCTTTTCGGGAAATGGATCTCCATTCAATTTCACCACTTGGACTCCTCCACCATTGGTAATCTCTTTGATGGCATATGGCCCAAACCAATGCATCTGAAATTTTCTTGGAAATTTATCAAGATTTCTATCATATAATAAAACCAAATCGTTTACCTTGAAGGTGCACAGTTTTATGTGTCAATTGTGCCATGCTTTTTCGCACTCCTTCTAAACTTGCTGATGGAATCCAACCAAAAATATATCTTCTTCAAGATCTAGCAATTGCGCGAGCCTCTCTTCTAGTGCTCTGCGATCCACCATTCTTGTTAACACCTCTATGTGTAGACTAGGTACAATATATTCCATTGGCATCGCCACTTCTATGCCATAGACCAGCCTGAAAGGTGTCTATCCAATCAACTTCTTACAAGTAGTTCTATAAGCCCATAGCACCACATGTACGTGCACGTCCCAATCATTCCTCTATGCATTGCAAACTTTTGTCAGCGCGTTATCCAATATATTATTAAACACTTCAACCATCCCATTATCCTGCAGGTGATATGGCGTGCTCTTTTGATGATAAACTTGGAATTCCTCTGTTAGTGTGGCGATCATTTCATTAAGGAAATGTGTGCCGCGATCGTTCATCAAACTCTTCGAGCAACCTAACCTAGTCAACACATATTCAAAGAGGAACTTTGATGTTGTTTCCTCTGTACAATCCTTTATAGGCTCCACCTGCACCCATCTAGTCAAATAGTCAGTCGCGGTGATGATATACAAGGGACCCGTCTTCTTTCCTAGAGGTTGAATTGGTCCTACAAAATGAATTGCCCACTTCTCGAATGGCTGCAATGAAACTTGTGGATTCCGAGGTGGATCATCCCATCATCCCTCCACGATGGCCTGCCCATCCTCTGACATGCATAACACGCCTTACAATAAGCTTTGGAATCCTTATGTAGTCTCCACCACCACAACCTAGTTCGTAAAATCTTTTGCATTGTTCCTTTGCCTGCATAATGGCCTCCCGCAACCCCTTGATGAGATTTGGACAGGATGCTACTTCTTTCAAACTCAGGCACATAACGTCGCAATATCTCATCCGCTCCCATCTTATACAAGTGGCCTGCAATAAGAGAAAAATCTGCCATGTGCACCACCAATTCCTTCTTTTGTTGGTTGGTGTACCCTTCCAGAGTTGTTTAGGTAGTCAGAAACTATATGATGTATGAAAAATGATTATCTACTATGCGTACCGCAAAGAGCTATCAGGCACTCCTTCCTCCAAATTAGTGGGCTCCTACCCTGTTTCAATGTGTGACAGATGATTCGGTCCTACATTTAATCATCCTGGCTTCACAATTACTTTGAAATCATATTCCTGAAACAAAAGTAGCCATCTGCATATTCCCCCCCCCAGGCTTGTTGGCCAGGTACTTTAATGTAGAATGGTATGTATACATCTTAAAGTGTCCACCTAGCAAGTAGTGTCTGAACTTTTGGAGCGCATACACCATAGCCAAACCTTCACACTTTGTCATCGAATAATTCTTCTCATCCTTAGAAAACTTCCTACTTGCAAACGCTATAGTGTGATCTAATTCTCCTTCACTGGCCTCTATTAATACTACTCCTAGTGCAATGTATGATGCATCCACATGCACATGAAATTCCTTCTTCCAATCTGGGAAGACTAGGATTGACATGATGACCATCTTTTCTTTTAACACATCCAAGCTCCACTGGAATTCTTCATTCCAACAGAATGTAGCATCCTTCTTCAACAATATTTCGATCAGCGTGGTAATCTAGGCATAACACGATGGAATTTCAGTAATAACCAGTATGCCTCAATGTTGCACGCAACTATTTGACACTTCTTGGCGCCTCCAAATTGATTATAACCATGATCTTAGCTAGATCCACCATTAATCCTTATCTGCATACCACATGACCGAGCAAGATTCTGAAAGGAACACAAAACAAACATTTCTTCAAATTTAGCACAATCTGATACGTCCTACATGTATCCAACATCAAGCCCTTCTTTCCCTTGGGGGCGGTCGCCCCACTTGAGTGGCTCAACTGCCTTTTGCCGTAGACTAGCTACATGGCACTTCACCAGTCCAAACACCATCCAATTGTCAAAGTATACCTCCAAGAATTTGTGAATGATGTCCTTGAGTGGTGAGATGATTACGTGCGAAAAGATCGTTGGCATGTTCTTCAGTCCAAAAGGCATCCCAGTATACTGGAAGCATCCCCATTCAGTCACGAAGGTTATCTTACTCTTACCTTCTCATGTGATCTTGATCTAATGGTACCCTGAGAACCCATCAGTGAATGAATATGCTTCTCGTCCTCCTACATTATCTAACACTTTATCAGTGAACGGAGTTAGAAAAGGATCATGCCCACAAGTGTCATTCAATTTCATGATATCTACGCATATCCTTATTTCATTCTTCTACTTCTTTTCCTGAACTACCGTAGGACTTACCTAGTCGAACTTCTCCACTAGTTCAATGATTCCTGCCACTAACACTTTGTCCAATTCTAAGAAGATCCTTTCTTTGTACTTAGGATTGAGGCGATATGGCCTCTCCTTCATAGGCTTCACGTCTGGTTTCAATGTTATCCTCATTACCCCTAAATTACCTATAATCCCTTTCAGGTCTGAAGATTTTGTAGGGAACAAATCCTTATACTCGCGGAGCAACTCAATAACCTTATTCACTATTGCATCATCCCAGTAGTCCCCTATCTTTGCAAACTTCAGCATTGCCTCTATCCCAATGTTCACTTGTCTCTTTTCAGTGATGCGGTGAACTTCTATTTCCAGGATATTAATGTTCCTTGGATCCTCGTCTTCCTCTTCAGTGGTCACATTGTAGCACTCCAGCGCGTGGCATAGTTGGGTGGTCTAATCTAGATGAATTAAATCCAAGGGATATTGTGGTATTCAGAAGATCACTGCTTTAACCTCCTACAATGCTTCATCAATGCACTCAAATCCATCTTCAAAGTTGAACGCCATCAAGAATATCTATCTCAAAATATCCCATTCATCTATGCATGGTGAAGCACTGTATCCAAGTACCAATTCATAGGTATTACATCCAAGGTGTGACAGCATAGATGCACCCACTCCAGTTGCGGTTCTTCTCCATAAGCATTGGTACATTTGCCTAAGTGATCATACAGATCACTGCTTCCATCGTATTTCTCTGTCAATCATACATTTGGGCGACCAAACACACCCTCATCATTCTTCCATATTTGCGCCATCCATCAAAGTTGTCTTTATGCGTACCCCACCATCTTGCAAGTGTAGCACGCAGCACCAAGTCTAAGGTTTGGAAGCGATGCTTATCCAACACTTCCCATTCAAATGCATATAGAAATTTATCAATGTTAGTTAAAACATCATAATAAGGTAGACTTCTTACCTCCAATGATACGCAACACAATCATTTGGTCATCATTTTATAGCATAGCATAGACACTTCGTGCAATATATTCTGCCAATGTTCCAATTCCCCATCTGAATATGATGTGTAAGAGCTTTCACGATCCCATGCAATACATCCATCTACTATCAGGTTCACCCAATCTTGATCTTGCATCGTTATCTTATAAATCTAGTCCAAATCATCGTCACTTTCGTAATCACTGACTGGTTCAGTGTACCGTGGTCCTTCTGCAGGGTCCAATGGTACTATGATGCAGAGCGATTTTCTTTCAAATGACATCATCTGCTTTTTCAAATTGATCAGTGTGTTCATGTCGATAGCCTAGTCGATCCCAAGGAGCACGGGTAGGGATTGTTGTCATCCACAATCTCTATCACTTCAAAATCATCCAATGCACTAACGCCTTGAATATCGACTATCACTCCCTATAATCTTCTCATGGGGATAATCTTTTGCTAATTCACCATCCTCAATTGAATAGGAGATCATTGCAGCATAGGTCTCCCCATTCTCTCCCATTTCTATTTAGGCAACACATTCACGTCGGATCCTAGATCTAGAATAACTTGGTCCATTTCATACTCTCCTATCTGCGCAGTGAGCCTCATCTCACACCTTGTTCTTTCCTTGTGCTTGCAAATCTTCCTGATTATGTGCTGTCCATTAGGAGCATTTTCTTTTCCGGCACATTTATTTATCAGCTCCTGTAACTCTTTCATAACCTTGCTATCGCGCAACAAGTTCATACAAGTCTCCAAGAAAGTAGTAAGCATAGAAGGGTCCATCTCTTCAACTGGCCTATCCTGACTTCCTGAGATAGAGGCCTCAACGAAGCTTTTCTTTACTTCCATAAATGTTTCCCTCATGTGCTCTAGATCAAACCCGACCTCCTTTTTGGGAGCTTTGGAGACCCATTCACTTTCTTTAGGCTCCTTTCCCTTGTCTTCGCTAGTCATCATTCCACTTCATAGCACGATTTTCACATTAGGATCCTCCTCTCAAGGTTCAACACTCATCATCTGCAGGTTTTGGGTAAACTGTTGAGGCTGCACCCCTTTTTCGTGTATCTTAGCTAGTAATGTAGGGAAATATTCTGTCCCGTGGTCAAACTGAGTACAATATCGGCAAGACATATGCCCCGGGTTCATACATTATCGTGCGTAATGTCCTAGCCCCCCACAATTGTAGCAAATCACCTGTCCTTGACCTCTACCAGGTCCTCCTCCACCTCGGCCTCATCAACGCCCCTAATATCCTCCTCGCACTCCTCCAGTGCCTTGATACGGAGGCCGAGTTTCTTCCTGCACTCTATATGCAGGCATTCTATCCATCATTAGCTCATAGCTATGACAATTACACTCATCATGACCCACCGATTGACATAAGTTGCAGAAGAGTTTTTGTGATGTCTATACAAATTTCTATAACAAGTGACAATTATTCGTCACATGTCTTCCAGCTACCTGACATGTAGCACACCATAGCGTGGGCCCTGTACTTGGCCCTACTTGAGTTTCTAGCCTCATAAGCATTGACCCTCCTGCTGCAACATAATTTGTGAAGACTGGACAATGATCTTTGTCATGCCCTTGACTTTTGCATTTTAGGCAAAAAACTTCTTCGCGCACCTCTCGCCGAACTGCTATATCCTTCTTCAGACTTTGAAACTCTAGGAAAAGGTTCTACAACTGCGTGTGAATCTATTGAACCCCCAAATTAACATCTTGCATCAACGTTTCATGCAATCTCATCGCAATCTCTAGGGCTTTCACCTGGGTCCCAATATTTTGCTGTGATAAAGAAACCCTCAAATGAGGCAAGAGTGAAGCCACAAACATTTGCGGTGTTTCACATTCGTAAGATTCATTTTAGCTTCATGGATTGTGCACTTAAATCTCTGATCCAGATCCCAGGGTGTCTCACCAGCTTCATCATGATCTCCTTGAATATAATGATCGATTGCACTTCAAGCTTAGGCGTATTGAATTCCTTATTCAGCGTAGTCTAAATATCTTCTAATGAAGCCATCGGGTTATCAGTGTAGTAGCTAATGTACCATGTCAGCGTGCATTCCTTTAAAGTAGTGACCAACGTTTCTTTCTTCATTTGACCATCTGTAATACCTTGAGCATCCCATATGGCGTTCACGATGAACCAAAACTGGTCTAGGTCCTCATTTCCCAAACCCTTGAAAACAGAAAACCTTACTACATTTTCCATATCGAACGGTGGCAGAGGTGGAGGTGGTGTGGGCGAAGGTATATGTCATGGAGGTGAATGTGGAGGTGGGCTGGGTGGATGGGGTATTCGTGGGAACCTTCATCTTATTCACTGAACAATGCTCTGCGGTGAAGCCTCTGCTATTTCCTCGTCATCACTTAGAGGAGGTTCTATCATTGGGATTTATTCAGGTCATGTTCTCCCTCTATCCCTAAAGATACTTCCACTCTATGTAGCTCCAAACATCAAGGTAACTGAATAACTCTCTTTTCACACAAGAAAATCTTAATCCAAGTATTTAAATACATTAAAGACTCACCTCACGGTCCCTTGAGGAAGTACTGGTATGCTTCACTGTAATTGAATGAACTATCGATCGTGAACTCTGTCACAAATCCTCCTATGATCCGATCGAGCCAATGATCGAAAACACGTGTGATCTTATCCTTTGACGCTTCTAATATTCGCAGTAACTCTAGGGTCCACACTATTGGACCATCAAGCCTCCACCTTCCTTGTCCATCTGCTAATTTAGCGATCCACTCGTATTACTCAACTGGGAAGGAACATAAGAAGATTTCATGTATCTCTGTGTACAGGTATCTGTCCAATCAGTCTTCTTTCGTCAATCGTGGATTTCTATTTTCTTGCACCATGAATTCATGGATGTTTGTATCCAACCAATATTCAATTTCTTTCTTAGTTGGATTCCAGTGATGCGACATCACACATCTCTCTATGAAGATCCTGGTCCTGGCAATGGAACCATTTGTTGGCTTAGTGGGCCCTGACCCATGTTCAGTGTTAAGTTAGCAAAGAAAATCCCTATACTATTGGCCCTTTCGGCATCAATTTGCTGAGCGTGGACTGAAGTCTCACCTGAAGCAGTATGGGGGAATGCTGGAACTAAGTTTCGATACCCAAATATGGTTATGATGTCAGTTTTGTACCCCTTTTTCTGTCTTCACCCAGATTGGTAAGCCTTCAAGGCTTATTGATACAACTTCCTCCTACCAGCCTCTAGACCTTTGTGAATGTCTATGATTGTCTTTTGCAGACCCTAAAAGGGTGATCCAACCACTTATGTGCCTCTGTAATCACTCTTAAGTCTGTTATTATCTAGATCAGCTTAAGTTCCTAATATCTGTAGCATGCATTAATATATTCTTCGCGTAAACATATATTATTACTTGCGTTCATACCATAATGTAAACATATAGATTCACACATACATACATAATTAAATCATAAACTGAGTATTCATCATATCATAATCGCATTCATTCATAACAGAAGTAAATAGATCAAACACAAGTATTTCCAGAGTAATATTATTTATTAATCCTTCAGATCTTCTTACAGACTCAAACTACCTGTTGGGTCCCTATAATACTTGTGATTACCCCATTACTATTGTAGTTGTACCCCTTATTAATATTGTTGTGCCCCTATTGTCCCCATATTGTTATTACTGTGCCCCATAGAATCCCTCTATTGTTATTTTTGTGGCTTTATATTATTATTATTAGGTCAGTTGGGTTATATTGTGACTCCTTAGACTCCTATATATAGAAAGGAGGTTTTGTCATTTGAATCATCCAAGAATTTTTCATTTATGTAATGTAAAGGAGGTTGTCCCCTCGAAAAGGTTGAATTGTAAGGCGTTGATCTATATTTTCTATCTTTTCTTGAGCTGGTTTCATAACATCTTGACAACATGATTTTCCTTGTCCAGTGGACCTTTCGCTTCTTACTTCTTTTCCTTCAAAAGTTTCTTGTATGTGGTCATTCTCTTCCAACATCTAGAAACATTATGGTTATCCAGACCACAAAAGGAACATGCAATTCTTTTCCCATGCTTATATGTAAATTTATCATGCTTTACATAATCAAAAGGAATATGTTTAGAACTAGATTTATACCTTTCTCTTTTACATTTATTGCCTTCATGAGGAACTGAATTGATTGAAGAAGTAGCTCCCTTTGAAACACCATCAACCTCTTCAATGGTTTTAGAGTTTCCACAACTCTGTGGTTCAAGTGTATGCTGATATACACCTTCTTTCTTAAAATGATGTTTCAAGCTATTGCATTCCCCATGAATACAATCTTTACACTTTTGGGGTAGAAGACCTGAAATGAAACTCCTCCTTAGAACTGTTTCAATTTTCTTCATGGCAGCGTTGGAACTTTCTACATAAGATTGTCCATAGACAAGACCCAAATACTTAGGCCTTTCCTCAACCATTATTGGCTCAACAATACCTTGTGCATGTTTTCCCAAGCCTTTTCCTTCATAGCCCATCTTGGACATTAACTTGGAGCCTATGCCTCTGGTCTGTTTTTCAAAAGAACCAACATAAATATTCTTAGAAGAATTTGAAGACAAACTGGAATTATTTACCTCTTCTTCAAGCTAATACTTGACTGAGGCTTCTTTGGCAACAAAGAGTTGTGTTTCCAATTCATGCATCCTTTCTAGGTTCATATTTGCAATATGAAGTTGTATCTCCATTTCCTACAATTTGTCAAAAAGCAACTCCTTCTCTTCCTTCATGGAATTCAACTACTCTCTAAGTATGATTCTCTTCCTTCCATCCTCATACATTTCTTTCACCATGTCCATCAAGATGAACAAGTCTTGCTTGATGTCTTCATCAAAGAATCTTATGATGAAGAAGGAATTTGAGGATTCACTTGTAGAAGTTGTCATTATGCAAATGAACAAAAGAACTTAAAACAAGATTAACAAAGAGCTTATTCAAGCAACCTTTTGCAACAAACCTCTTGTGCTTTAAGGATGACCTTGAGGTCCTTTGGGATAAGAACAATGCCTTCAACCCTTCTTCTTTCTTGTCCTCTCCTGGAATTAGCTAACAAAAACTTTCATTTCACCTTTGCCAACTCAAACAATAGTCAGTTTACAAAAAATCAAATAGAATAATTGACTATTTGAACACCTTCCAAGTCAAACAAGCATATAGATTGCTTTGTTAATCAAGCATCCTGCTTTGATCAATCAAGCATCATGATACCACCTGCTTCATGATACAACTTGCTTTGGTATAACTTACTCTGACATAACCAGCTTCGATATCACCTTCTTTGAAGGTGGGGTTAATCAACTTGATGCTCTGATACCACCTGATCTGAAATGGGGCACTAACGGCTTCTTTTCAAGCTTATTAATTTCCAAGATCTAGCTTATGATTAACCAATTGCAGAATTAAAAGAACTTGAAATAGGTGTATTCTTGTGTTTGCCTTTAAACTGTCTAATGCCTTAAATTCTGTTACTTACGTTGATATTTAAATACATGTAACAGTAAATAATGCAGCAAATAAACAAACACATAAGACAACAATATGATATGGAGTTCACCCTAATATCTTGGGCTACAACTCCTTGAGCTATAGTAAACTTGACTAGGCTCTTTGGGATTATGGTTGTATTATTTTACAAGCTCCATGCTCAACTCCATTGGTTTACAACTAAACCTATGGGTTTAGAATACCATCTTATCCTGCTGGTTTTCCATACTCTGCAGACAAATATAGGCTTCTCTGGACTAGATTCCTTCAATCAGCGCTCTGAGCTATCTTGAGCTCTAGCTTGCACCAACTCCCTCAGAATTCTCTTACTATCTCTGGAACTACTTCTTCTGTCTTCAGCACACATCAGACACCAATAATAGCTAGATCATTTGATCTCTTTGTTGTTCTCTCAGCTCTGGCTCTTGCTCTGGCTCTTGGCTTTGGCTCTGGCTTTGGCTCTAGCTCTGGCTTTGGCTCTTGGCTCTGGCTCTTTGTGTTATCAGTGGTTCGCTTTACCTCAAAGCAAATCTGAGCAACCTTCAGCTACTCTGTCAATTGAGCTCCATGTGCTTTTTGTAATGCATCAGTTACAGCCACCTCCATCATTTAAGAACCCGATTGTTTCATCACAAGAATCTGTTTACAAATGGAAAGGAACCAGCAGGCATGGCCACCTGATCGTTTTTCCTTCCTCTGGATGAAATAGCCAAATAACGAAAATACACAGGAAAACGCACGCAAAACACATCGTGGGCATTTAACCAAACTCGAAATAATATATAATCACATCTATAAACCTGTCGGGTCAGTGTTCTTCGTTGCTCATCGCAAATAACATTGCATAAGGCCAAAACCCAATTACATGGAAATACAAAGAAAATCTGCAAATCCGGATTTCAAATATTATAAAATCATGTCTATAATCCTTATCGGGTCCTCCTTTGGTCAAAAACCCAAATACATGGAAATACACAGAAAATCCGAAATTCTGGATTTCAAATATTATTCAACCACATTCATAAACCTGACCGGGTCCGTGCTTTGTCATAAGTCGCAATCGCACGTTGCATTGGCATTGGCTCCTTGTATCAGGGATTCACCAATCACTGATATTGGTGCATCTCTATAGACCCCAATCGCATGTCGCATATCACAATTGCAACGGCCCCGACAGTCTTCCCTTTGACTGTGCCGATCTTCGATCGCCGACCATCGCTTATCGCAATCGACTCACCCAGGGTCCCGATATCACATGGAAGCCTACCTCCAATTCAATATATTGTAGATCGCCAATTGGGGGTCCTTAAGGCCTTTGGGCTAGGTCCTCCCTTTGAACCTTCTGATGTGATTTTTCCATAGAAATCCTTTACTTCTCTTAAGTCCCATTTATATAAGAAATTGCCTCCTTTTCAAAGGACAATGGGAAAACTTCTTTCTGCAATAACTCCATCATCCAAAGTCCATTTTATCCCATTCAAATTGCATTAGATTTAGATTGAAAAGATCATTGTAATAAGACTATTTCCAAGAACGTCCTTTCACTTTCATTTTCTTCTGTGAGGAATAATTTTAGACTTAAAAGTCTATTCTAGATCCATTTTGGATTAGAGATAGAGAAATGGATCTTAAGTTTGCAATATCGTTATTGCTCAAGAAAATTTTAGTGAATGGTAATTATCATTATAAATTTTATTTATTTATTTTTATTAAAAGAACTTAAAAGTAAATAAATTAAATCATATTGGTAAATAAAAATAACAAGTAATAAATTAACTATAATATTTATTTTATGCGGATTTTTTTAGTTATTATTTTAATTTTGTAAATATCTTTGTAACATTTTAAACTCTATGAATATTACTATGAAATAATTAATATATGAATATGATAATGATGTTGATGATTAACATCCACTATGATCAATGTCATCTATCGAACCTTAAGAAATTAAGAGATTAATTGAGACTCCTTCATATTTTATTTCTATGATAAAAAAGAAGGGAAATAAACATTCATAGGTCACTATAGTTATGTTGACGTAACAAGTCAGGAAGATTGGTAGGGTGGAAAATGCTTTGGAAATGCGAAGGGATCTGAGTAAGAGCTAAGAAATCCAAGAAAAAATGTTTTTCATCTTCAACCCTCTTAGTATTGTAAAAAAAAATGGTTTTCATCTTCAACCCTCTTATTATTGTAAAGATGACAAATTCTTTCATCCCCAAGGTGTTTTGGGAATAGACCAACTCCCAGTTTCTATTGGGATACCATGAGAATTAGTTCTTATCTTCACAATGTTCATTTCTTATTAACATTTCTCAAGACAAAAGGATAATTTTGGTTAGCAAGAGTGGGTTGATAACCTCTTTATAATACCTTGGCTTCCTTTTCCCCTCTAGCTCCTTATCATCCCACAACTTATCATTACATTTGGAAGAATAATATTTTTTATATTGTCTTTAATATCCAAGATTATCTCCTCCTTTATCCCTCAATGGTTGAGCCAAGACTAGGCATCGTTTTGCCATCCTCGCTTGACCTCGAGGTGGGGGTTCTAGCTATAGCTAGAAGTAGTTTTGGGGAACCTTGTGGCATCCATGTTGTAAATATTCTTCTTATATGTTAGATACCTAATCATGGGCATGCTTTCAATGGGGTCAAAACTAACTTCAATAAAGATGATAGGATAGGAAGTATATCCTTTCATCTTGAGGTTGTAGATTATAAATTGTTTTTGGATCAACTCAATTTTCCTCCGTGATTCTCTAGATATACTACAATCCCAAACCTCACAACCATATAAACTAATAGGGGCGACGAGAGCCTCAAAGAGGAACCATTTGTCGCTCCAAACCCAAATATCACTCCACTTCCAACTGTTTTCATCATTCAATGATCCTTTTGTCAATGCTACGATTCCAGTTGAGTTATTAAATGTCAATACTTGAATATTTGTATGAAGAAAATTTCACCAAATAATTATTATGATAGATGAAATCATCATAATTAAATTTTTCATATTTAATTATCATATATAATATTGTGTATATAATATAATTTAATATATTATTAAATAATATATAATAATATACATATTTAAATTTAAAATTTAAAATGATTAATCAACCATTTGTGCTTGGTATATTTTGTTTCCTTTTTAAAACTTATAAACTCGACATATACCCTTTTCTATAAGGCTAGCAGACACTTGAAACTTTTTCACCTCTCTCATGCCACGAAGACCAACGACCACCGTGGGGATAACGTTATACGAGTGAATTGATAACACACCAATAATTTGAATGGAGTTATACAACAATTTCTTTATATGTGATACCACACGAATGGATTCTCACTTATTCTCCATCTTCAACGTGACTTACACGACTTCTTCATTACAGTCATCGATAATATAGATAAGAACACACAGCTCACGTGCTTTGGAATACTCTATGGTTGGAAGAATATGTGGTCGGAAACAGAAAGGATGGATCTTTAATTTTTTTTCCTTCTCTCTTGCCATGAAGACCAACTACCACCATGGGGGTAACATGATATACGCATAAGAGTCTTCCTTGATCAAAACATTTTGTATCTATAGATATCCATGTCGAACACAGAACTCAAAGGTGTTAACATTTTTCCACATTTCACATTTAAATATAAATTCCACATATATCTCTTGATACCTAGGAGTCAATTGATACCACACAAATCATTTTCAATGAAGTTGTGTCAATCTTGTCCCTATGGTAATGGTATATTGTATATGGTTTTGGTGTATGGTTATGTGTGGGTCCTGGTCCTGGGGTAGGTCACGACTCAATTGTTCTTTCTTTCTCTAACGTACAATTTTGTTGCTCAAATTAATTACAAATGAGATTCACGTGGCCACTTCTGGTGCTTTTCCTGTGGATGTTTCAGTCTGTCAGTATAGGCCTGACTTCGGGAATTGGTGGAGCAATAGTAGATGCAGGGCTGTAACTACTTGCGGTCACCTGTTGACAACAAGTTTTCTAACTGGATCTTTATTTTGTTGGTTTCTTATGCAATTTCGTTGGCAGGTATTAAGGGATGTAGCGACCCTCAGAAGTGTCTTACTTCTGAGCCTAGATTATTTTTGGTCCAACCTCCAGATTTTGAGACAACCCATTATTTGATTTGTAGGTGTATCAAAATGGTTCGTGCCTTTAGTAAGGGAAGGAATGGTCGGGAAGATCACGGCTGCGATAAACAAAGGAAAGAATCCCCTTCAGAGACCATTCAACCTAGCTCATCCATGGGGATTGTAAATCGACATCTCGATTTATCTAGGAAGTCACTCAGACATATCATTCGGGAAGTTCAAACTCGGTCAAACAGCGCATAACAGATTGGGAAGAGGAGAATAAACAAATAGAGGAAAGTTTGGAAATTGATTTTGATGAGTGACAAACTTTTATTCTGGACCCTGGCCATAGCTGTGAAAGATCCACTCAATACAGGCAAATGGTCCACTTATATTGGATGATGAAGATCCTTCTGGATAAAGCCTTAAAGAAGTTTTCACCAAACATGCATATGTCTTCCCATGGGCACTTGGACTATAATAAAGAATTTCAAAAGATCCAATTTCAATTTTAGTAGCAAAATGGATGCCTCAACTGCATTGAGCAACACATCCCATGCATTCCCCACATGAAGTTGCCAGGTTCCGTTGTGAAGGACTCTCCTCCTGTTGATTCAGCTGATGATTTGTAGAGTGACAGTGCACCCCTGGTTTTAGTTTTGTATGAAGTAGTTTCAAAATTTTAGTCATATTATCAAGCATATTATCGTTATGTTTATAGTATCTAACTAGTAGGAAAAACAAAGACTCTCACACATATATAGTGTGACTAGAAAGATTTATTATTTTTTGTTTTTGGATGGCTTATTTTTCTATCAGGTGGCCAACATACCCGGTTTCCCTTAGGGTAGGTTAAGGCCACCTAACCTTCAGACATGTGTATGTAACTTGTTTTTTTGATAGAAAAATAATGGAAATGTCCTACCAAACTTACAAAAAAAAATCTATATATAAATATAAAAGTGATCTCATAATCACATGAAAAGCCTTCTTCCTCAAATTCTTTCATTGTAGCAATAGATATTGTGAATATTTTATGTTGTGAGAAATGCATGACTCTTCTTAATAGATCCAAACCTTTCTAAAATTATTCACTTATGTGTATATACATAATATATTTATAAATATAGAAGTGATCTCACATGACCGATGAACCACATTAGTTGGTTTGAAAGGTCGACCAAATCTCAATGATGTGATTATTCTGAAAGACAATCTCATTATCTCAATTGATACCACACAAAAAAATTTCAATGGATTTACTCAACCATTTCTTTCGATTTGACACCACTTGTTCTCCATCTTCAACGTGACTTGTACCTTTATCAAGACGGCCATGTATGTATAGAGATGTATGTAGAACACACAACTCACACGTTGTTAGAGATATTTTAGTGGGAGAGAGGGAAATGGTCTTCAATTTGTCATATCATTATTGCTCCTCTACATTATGTTGTCCCTCTGCCTGCAACAACCTCTATTAATTTCCATACTCATCATCAGGAAGAAAATTTTAGTGAAGGGTAACCACCCTTATCAATTTTTTTTTCTCTATTAAAATGACTTAAAAATAAATAAATAAAATCATATTTCTAAATGAAAATAACACGTAATAAATTAATAATCTATAATATTTTATTCATATTGAATTAATTTTCTTTTAGTTATTATTTTAATTTTGTAAATATTATTGTAAAATTTCAATTCCTGTCAAAATTACTATGAGATAATTAATTCATGATGATGATTTTGATGAATAACATCCATTAAGACCAGTTTGGTCTATGGAACATTAAGAAAGTAAGAGTTGAGACTCTTTCATTTTTTATTTCTATGATCAAAAAGAAGGGAAAGAAGCATTCCTAGGTCACTATAGTTTTGTTGACTTAACAATTCAAGAAAGTTGGTAGTGTGTTTTGGAAATGAGAATGGATAATAGCCTAAAAATCCAAGAAAAAGAAAAAAATCATGTTGAACCCTCTTAGTATTGTAAAGGTGTCAACCTCCTTCATCCCAAGGTGTTTTGGGAATAGACCAACTACGAGTTTCACTTGGGAGCTCATGAGAATTAGTTATTATTTTCACAATGTTCATTTTCTTCTTATTATTGTTGAAGACATAATGATGAATTTGGTTAGCAAGAGTGAGGTTGATCACTCCTTATAATACCTTAGCTTCATTTTCCCCTCTAGCTCCTTATTATCCCACAACTTATCTTTAAATTTGGAAGAATAGTATTTTTTATATTATCCTTATTTTCCAAGTTGATTTCCTCGTTTATCCCCCATTGTTTTGGCCAAGACCATGCATCCTTGTGCCATCCTCGCTTGACCCAGAGGTGGGGGTTCTAGCTAGAGCTAGAAGCAGTTATGGGGAACCTCATGGCATCCATGTTGTAAAGTTTCTTCTTATACATTAGATACCTAAACATGGCCATGCTTTCAATGGGGGAAAAACTAGCTTAAATCAAGAGGATATGATAAGAAGTATTTCCTTTCATCTTGAGTTTGCTGGTTACAAATTGTTTTTGGATGAACTCAATTTTCCTCCATGATTATCTAGATATACTACAACGTCAAACCTCAGAGCCATATAAAATAATATGATTCACGAGAGTCTGAAAGAGGAACCATTTGTCGCTCCAACCCAAATATTAATCGACTTACAACTAGTTTCAAGCTAATAATAAACGTTTCATCCTTAATGATCATTTTGTTAATGTTACAATTCTAGTTAAGCTAATAAATATCTATACTTGAATATTTGTATGAAGAAACTTTCTCCAAATAATTATTATGATAGATGAAATTATCATAATTGATTTTTTTTAGATTTAATTATCATAATTTAATTTTGAGTATATAATATAATTTAATATATTAATAAATAATATATAATTACCCCGAAGGTGTTTCTTTTTTAATCGTCTCACTCCCTACCATCGTCTACCTTTTTATTTTCGCCCTTTGGATCTGTCAAAGCACGCTGCCACACACTACGCGCTGACCATGCTCCATATAGTCATGGTTTCTTGGGTGGGCAATAAATGTATGAATGGTCTAGTGTGGGACCAATTTCATGCCTCACCTAGCGAGTGCCTTGAAGGTTGTTGCTCACTCCCTCTGACAGTAATTGCATGTCACCTTATTACATACATAATATGAATGTTGGTTGTTATCTATAAGAAACTCGACTAAGACGGGGAATTTCTTATAGATACTCGACCTTATCTATATCGCAAGGAGAGCACGAGATTGGATGAAGTCATTTACATACTTGACCGACTCTCTATTTGATTGCTTAACCGCTCTGCTTTGAATTCTAAGCCTGCACTACGAGGGATAGGATGGTAGAATAAGCACTCAACTGGGTAAGGAGAGCAAGTAAGGGGATTTCTTGGGTGGGAAATAAGTGGAAGCGAGTCAGATGCAATGAGGATCTCTGAAAATCCATCTGCATGCGCCATTGGTTATCCACCGCCTCACTTCAGAGTGGGAAGTTGAAATCCTTGGTCATGGGCTTCGGCGAATTTAGGTGCCTCTATGTCAACTTCCTACACCCTCTTCTCTCGAGAAACAATAGAAGTAACAAGAATTCGAAATCGTGTTCAGAATTGAATGGCATTTCAACTTCTTCGAAGCAAAAGTGGAGCAAGGATGAGGTCTATCTTTCCTTCTCGATACTGGAAAACAACCTCTGTGCATATGGATTCACCAAACATGGGCAAAATTGTGTGGGAGCCTATTCATATGACCAACAGATAGGCTTCACCTCCACAGCCTTCAAGAAGGGTGAAGTGGCAAATGCAACTTTCACCTATCTAATGCCAATAACAACACTACCCCTCATCATTCATCTAGAAACCTTGACATGAAGGCTGAAGATGCAAACTATTGTTGGCAATCCATGGATGCGAGATGGCCTTCCAAATAATGATGACATACATAGAGCATTTAAGGTAACAATTACATGTTTCAGAAGACTTGACTATGCTCAGTTTTGTAATATTAGTGTTACTATCTATCACTTTCTTTTAATTACAGAGATATATGAAACAGGGTTTCCTTCTCAGAGGTCATGGTATCTATATTTAATTCACTACCTATCAAAATGAAATATAATTAATTTATTGGGGTTATTAAAGGTTTCAACCTCATGATATCTATTACAACTTTCAAAACTTCATGAGGACATGGATTGCATGGGTGTTGTTTTCCATAAGTTAACTAAACCTGCTCAAGAGCGTAACATGAGAAGTCTATAGTGAAGAAACCTCTTTCGAGATTTTATCTTATACTTGCATCAATTCTATTGTTTTGGAGCCCAAAATATAGGTGAATTTAGAGGAGAAAATAATGATACCAATACATTGTGAATAAGAATTATGTTGATATATTACTTATTACTTACTCAAGGTTTAGGTTTAATTGTTTGCATAAAATTCAATTAGTTGAGGATTTAGAAAAAAAATGGTTGAGCATAACAAGCCAAGTAACAACTTAAATTGTTCTTCCCAAATTTGAGAGCTGGAAATTTAAACTTAATGTCTAGCATTCGATATTATAATTTATTGATCGAGAGAAAATTACAAAAATAAAATATAATACAAGATTCATCAAATAATAATTTTAACTATTACACAATTGTCTATATATTTTAATTTGTAAATTAAAATTAACATGACATGTAATTATTAGTTCAGATACATTGTACTCAAAATTCTCGACGAGTATTGCACAATTATCTGTATATTTTAATGTGTAAATTAAAATTATTAAACCTATAATGCCATGTAACTATTAATTAATTCAGATACACTGTACTGAGAAATCTTTTTAACTAACACGTATGGATATTGCTCAATTGTATGTATATTTTAATTCGTAAATTAAAATTATTATGACATTTAATGACATGTAATTATTAGTGACATAAACTTCCAAAAAAATCGTTGATTCCGCACCAACTTAATTAAACCCCAACTTGAACCGTGCGAAAAATGTGCTTGCACTCCAATAAGAAGTTAAATATAGTAGATAGTTGAACTACCTGGAATTAGAATATAAAAGAGGAAATCTACCAATGTGTTTATATATAGATACGTAATATAAAATAAATCCTCAAGCTCACAAATTATTTTAATATCCAAAAAATTCGATATACCTAAACTCTTATATATATATATATATAATCTTTAGTATCTTTTTCATTGAGTTCATTTTACTCGAATGAATGTAAACACTAATTTTATTTTTTTATACATACACATAAAATTTTTATTATCTTTTTCATTGAATTCATTTCACTGGAATAAATATACACACTAAGACGTTAATAGGAGTTGTACATTACTAGTCACATTCCATAAGATCAGCAAGTTAAGAAGCCACGCTAATTAGAAAAGATGTTCATTATAGAAGCAGGTATTTCCCCTATTAGTTAGTTGATCTTATGGAATTAAAAGTAATACACCCTATCCTATTCTCCTTATAGAAGGAGGTCTTTTCCCTATTGAGAGCCTACCTATGATTAGGTTTCTGTTGTATAAGCACAAACTCAATAATATAGAAGATCATAGACTTCCTAAGCTAGCTTTAAATTCCAGCCAAAACCACCTAAGGCTCAATCGAGGGTGGCATAAAGACACAAGGGTCTGGATAAACTATTAGGAGATCAACGAGAATGATGCATTGCAAAACATAAATAACATTAAAGATATTGTTACTTCTAAGTTCAAAGAAAAAATGTGGTGTGAGAAAAATTTAGCAGCTAAAAGAAAATTAAGTTATTATAAGAAGGTCATCAGCCCCACTTTAGAAGATCAAAAGTATCTCTCTATTTTAATTAGCTCAAAGAAGAAAATTAATATAGCAAAGATTAGAACGAATTCTCATGAGCTCCATAGTGAAACAGGTCGTTGGGCAGTTCCTAAAACGCCATGGATGGAAAGGATTTACCATATATGTGAGAATAGGAACATAGAGGATGAAAACCACTTCCTCTTAGAGTGCCCCGGGTACAACCACATTAGATCTCAGTTTCACAATCCTTGTTACAATACTGACCTTCCTAGCCTTTTACAATGTCAAAATTATAATGAGCTTGGGAGGCTTCTCTCCAAGCTTTTTGAGCATAGGAATAAAATCTTAAATCAAAATAAATAATTTGTTTCTTTAGTTCATATAGACCAATGTTTAGTCTCGGTGGACATTAACCATCATCATCATCATCATCATATATTATATCCAAATAAGAGTTTGAAGCCAACTATCCATTTTAGAAGTCAAGACATCCTACAAAGGCTCCAACCATTTCATTCTAATTCTTCTAGAATCTTTTAATATAACCATGATGTTTTTCTCCTCATATATATTATATCCAAAGAAGAGTTTAAAGCCAACTATCCATTTTAAAATTAAATACATCCTACAAGGCTCCAACCATTTCATTCTAATTCTTCTAAAACTGTAAATCAATTAATTCTTGTGGAAAAGTTGATCATGTTCTTCCTCATAAGATGGAGACTCTACTGAATCTATATAGATTACTAGAATCTAGCCAATCTCTGATGGTATCATTCCCAATGCTTTGGGACAACAAATTAACATCTTCATTGCTGGCCCCATCTTTTTCGGGAGATAGTATTTCATCTACAATGGCGTTAGAAGAATCAAATGCCTTGATCTCGACGGCCAAGGAGGAGCACTATTGATTTTACACTTTGATTTAGATCAGCATGTCCTATTGAATGTTCTATGAATGATAGCTTCCCACTTGGATACAGGGCTATTATCCTCAGCACCAAAAAATATTACTAGGATTCAAAGGAACTAGCTCTTGGAAACTATACAGACAAAAAATGCCATGAGCGAGAACTAGCAAACCATAGGGTTTCTATGGGATTATTATACCCAGAAGGCATTTACAACACATATAACTAAGGCTTGTTATCAAAATTCAGAAGTAGAAGAGAGGCCTTGTCCAACAAAATTATATCTCATCTATGAACAAATTTCACAACCATAAAAAAATACAGATATACATAATTCAATTTTCTAAGCTTCTGCCCCATGAGAAATAGAGACAGATTTCCATGAAATTGAAATGATGAACAAAGAGTTCACATGGGTAGAAAATCAAAACTCCAACAAAGAGGTTGATGTTTTCCCCATTTATAATCAATTTTCTAATTCAATATAGCCTATTTTCTTTTCTTTTAGATGATAACAAACCAAAAATCAAATAAGGCATAGTTAGAGAATAATCAATCGTAGGATTCAAATAAGGCAAGTTCAATGAGGAAAATTACCCAAGGACATACATATACACTTTCTCTTGTTTACATAGCTTGTCCTCAATATCCAAATAATTGGGTGGCACATTTGCACCAACATTCCAAATGCGTACTCCAAGAACAAAAGAAGAAATATTATGAAAAGTGAGTTGTGGCTCCACACCCTAAATCAATAAAGGATAGAAAAATGGAGCAAATATTTTATATTATTTAAAATAAATATATATTATATAAAGATTATTCTCTTGAAAAAAAAAACTAATAACGGTCCTGCATAGCTAGAGAATAATCAATGGCAAGATTCAAATAAGGCAAGTTCAATTAGGAAAATTAACCAAGGACATACATATCTTCTTGCTCTTGTTTACCTAGTAAGTCCTTAATATACAAATCATTCGGTGACACATTTCCACCAACCTTTCAAGTTCCTACTAATATTCTTCAGAGAACGAAAAAAGAAATATATGAAAATTGAGTTGTGGCTCAATGCCCTAAATGGAAAAATAAGAGAAAACCCAGAGAAACTATTTTATATTACTTAAAAGAAAATATATATTATATAAATATTATCTCTCTTAGAAAGAAAACTAGTAATAACCTTGCTTTACCAACCAACCAAATACTTTTAACAAGTAAAAAATTATTTTT
>APFE031655687.1:0-39432 GCA_000404065.3 Pinus taeda
TGACTCAAAAATAATTTATTAAAGAGTAAATAAGAAATTACATAATCTCATAAATAAATAAATAAAAACCCAAAGCGTTGGATCCCTCATGCTTGTTCCTCGCCTCCCTCTATTACCGATGATCCTTGCACTATTGTAAGCTCCATTCAGGTTTGCATTCCCACTGCTTCCCCTCCCCTTCCCTTGATTATCATTGTAATGTTGATAACAAGGTTCATATGAGTAGTAATCCAATCTTGGAAACAATAAAAATGATCATTTTAATAAAGATAATAATAATTTCAATTTCACTAGTAATAACAATAATATTACTTCTTAATTACTAATGATGTGGTTAATATATAATAAAATTAATAATAATAAGAAATTTTAACAATAATAATATTAGTAATAATAATCATTTGAATTACAATAATAATAATAATAATAATTTGAAATTTTCTTCCTATTTTTTTCATATTTTTTTTAGTTTCTAGACGTATTATTTTCTAGAAAAAGGGTTAAACTTTTTCCTTGTTCCTAGAAAAATCTACATAGAAGAGATTATTTGCAATGTTGATTTTGACGTTAAGGGCTTACCTAATCCCCTCAAAGACATCATTAGATAATATTGTGTTATAGTTTTGTTGTGGTTGCGATCAACACCCTCCAAATTTTTCTCATACTTGAATTTTGGAGTCTACTGAGGATCTCACAATCTACATTCCATGGTCGATCGATGTCTTGCGATGTGTTTACTTTTCAAAGTCACTTGCTCATGCATATAAATTTCTAGTTGAATTCATGAGAATTCTTCTTTTATACAAGATTGAATAGGCATAGCACCATCCATCAAGACAATACCTATGTGATGTTCAACCCATGTTGATAATCAACATGCATGTCTATTGACAGTGTCCCTCACTTTGGTTGTGTTTGTACTTCTATTTCGGTGAGTGTTCTTAACTATCTCTTTCGTGCACTGACACTTTCACAAGTGTTTATTTTACATTCATGATTGTCACTTTTGCTCATTTTCATTTTAATAAGTGTCGTTTTCAAGTTATATTTGCTCTAGAATGTTTCACTTGCAAGTTCATATACATTTTCCAAGTGTTGCCTTCATGTTTTCCTTCTTTCGTAGGTGTCACTTTTGTTGTTTTCACGTCGCACCTTTACGTATCACCAAAGTTTGTTCTAGCACACTCTTCTAGATTACATGACCTTACATATCATTAAAATATGTTCTAGATACATTCCTACAACTTGGCACACCTTTTGGTCACAAACATCACTTCCGTCATAACTTTTTTTCTAAGTGTTGCAATGTGTTGTTTCAACTATTGCACTTAGAAATAGGTGTTGTTTTGTTGTTGTTTTAAGATGTGACTATTGTTCATGAGTCCTGTGCATTTTGTTGGCATGTATTGATGGAAATTATGTGTGTGGTCGATGTTTGAGTCATGTCCAAATGCATTTCCCTCTTTTACTTTGTTGATCCACAACTTAGCAATTTTGAGAGCTCTTCTTCGTCCTTCAGCCCAGTGCAAGTTATAAAGGCGATAATCCTCCTACTATATGATGAGTGTAGCTTATTCATGAGCCTCATTGACATATCTCTCCTCCCATACTCGTGCACTAAGCGTTTTCTAAGGTATCCTCCCTCTCACAGTGCATTAGTACTTCCTAAGGATAAGTCACCTAACCTTGTGCTACCTTCCTTAGTGAAAAGAACATTTCAGATGAGAAAGTAACCACTATTGGATAAAATTACACCTTCCCCGTTGAGAAATGGAAACAAAAAATTCCAGATTAATTTGTCCTTGAATTAAACTGAGAATTAAAATCGAATTCTATTCTCATAGCAACTTGTAAATAGTTAATTAAGTTTAATTAACTTAATTAGCTTAGGAATTTTGAGTTGGAAGTCTTTTTGTAGTCATGTATATGTTCTCCCTAAATTTTAGGGGTCTAGTATGAGTTTAAATTGAGTTGGAAATTAGCTCACTCAGTTTACTGAGTTAGGTTCGATTAAATTATTTCCAAATTGTTTTTGGAACTAATAGAGGACTAACTATCAGTTGGTGCACTAATGCATCCACTAGTGCTACTCCAGTTAATTGAAGATTCCCTCATGAGAAACTCATGCATGTCAGTTTAGAGAAAGACTTAGTTGAGACTAGAGTGTAGGGATAGTGTACTATCAATGGTATTATTTACTGAAGTGTAAATATCCTGCATGCATTGGAGATGGATCCTATGTTTGGATTCCACATTTTTGGAAGTATGAATTCCCTTTAAATGCAGGCCATTCATCCTAGGAATTATGCAAGAGATTAGGGGCTTGAAGAGATGAAAAATTGGCTAAGTGTTGGCCAAGAGCTAGGTTGTGAGCTAAGAGAGTTGAGAATTCTTGTGTGGAATTGTTTTAATGAGAAAAATATTTGTATCTTCACTCATATTTCTGATATATCCAATACAGATAAAGGGGTTTTTAGGAGTGGATTTCCCCAGATATATCTTGTGTTATGTGTCATTGATTTATCTTCTTCTTCTTCTTATTGTTTTCATTGACCTATTGGTTTCAACTGGTTGAAAGTAGAAGTAGATTCTTGTCCTGTGCTTTAGTACATTGCATGGGCTTGTGAATCTATAGGATTTTCTACATGGTATCGAAGCTCAAAACAATATACTAGAGGATATTTCTAAGTTTTTAGTTTTAGGTTACAGGTAAAATTCGAATTTGCAATACATACTTCAGGATCAACAGATGGCCTTCTACGTTTGTGACACGAGTATTTCTTGGAGGGAAACTCAATTTTATAGCCTGGAGGGACTGAATGGAGGCCATGCTAAAGGATAATGCCTTGAAGGAATTCATTGATCAAGAAATTCCTAAGCTAGCAACATTGGATGCACAAACTATGGCCGAATGGAAGAAGTGTGTGGCAAAGGCAAGACAGATAATCCTTGAGAGAAATCTAGACCACATTCTCTCAAGTCATCATGGAAAGCAAACTCCATATGCTATGTGGAAAACATTGACATAATTGTATCAGAACAACAATGACCAAAGGAAATTGGCACTGAAGGACAAAATTCAAAAAATCAAAAAAGGTGAAAGGTGAGACTATTCCAAAATACTTAACCAAGTTCAATCAATGTCATGATGAACGTGGAAGTGTTGGAATCACGGTCGCCGAGGATGATATGGTGATTCTTGCTCTTCTAGGACTCCCAAAAAGTTAGCATAGGTATCAAGAATCTGTCAATGGTTGGGAGAAGCTGCCAGATTGGGAACTACTATGGTCAGATTTGATGCAGGAGGAGATTAGGAGGAACATCAAAGATGGCTCTTCATCAAAGATTGATGATGAAGAGAAATTTTCCTTAGAAATTAAGATGAAGAAGGGGAAAGGGAAAGCTTCCCATTCCAAATTAGATTATTATCATGGAGGTAAGAAGAAAGACATGACAAAAGTTAAGTGCTTTCATTGTCATGAGCTTTTCCATTTTGCTACAAATTGTCCGCTCAAGAAGTCCAAGAAGAAGTCCTTTGGAGGAGTGGGGCTGAGGATTTGGCCTCTCAATTCAAATTGGATTTTTCCCTCATTGCATGCATGGTGTCATCAATGATGGGAAGTATATGGTAATTAGATAGTGGAGCTTCATGCCATATGACTGGCGACAAAGAGTTATTCAGTGACCTGGAGGAGAAAGATCTCTAGATGCGTATCGAGATGAGTAACGATGAGAAGTACAATGTTACTGGATTGGGCACTATTACTTTTTAGAGGGAGAATGGGGATTCACTCACCTTGATAATGTTATTTATAGGCCTAGGCTGAAGAAGAACTTGGTATCCATTGCCATGCTTGAGGATAGAGGCTATGATGTGATCTTCTCGAAAGGAAAAGCATTCCTTCGACACATAGCAATGGGTCAAGTAAATAAGATAGGGATTTGGGTGAAGAATATATATAGGTTGGAGGTAGAGGAGTGTGCTGCTTTGAGCACAAAATAAGAAAGGGTGCAGAACCAAGATGTTGGTGAGTTGTGGCGCAAGTGATTGGGCCACTTGCATCATGGGGCTTTGAAGATATTGCAGCAAATCTCTACCGGTCTTCCCAAAGGTACACTTGAGCAAGTTGATACATGCAAGGGGTCTACTTTGGGAAAATACACCAAGTATTACTTTCATGAAAAATATAGTCAAGCATAGAGTATTCTAGAGCAAGTCACTCAGATGTGTGTGGACCATTCTCGATAGCATCCATGGCCAAACATAGGTATTATGTAATATTTGTTGATGAATTTTCTCGAAAATCCTAGATAGTTTTCATGCAGAACAAGGATAAAACCTTCACAAAGTTTTGTGAGTTTAAAGAATTGGTGTAGAAAGAGTCAGGCAAGAAGATTAAACCTCTACATAATGATAATGGTGGTGAGTATGCCTCAAATAAGTTTAAGAACTTCTGTGCAGTGGAAGGGATTTAATTGGAGTTGATGACACCTCATAACCCTCAATAGAATGGAGTGGCCGAGAGGAAGAACAAAATCATAGTAAGGGCAGAAAGGGTGATGTTGCATGATCAAGGCTTACCACTTCACTATGGGCTAAGGCATGCAACACTACAGTTTATGTTCAGAATCATATCCCACATCAAATACTTGAGATGAAGACATCAAAGGAGGCTCATTCTGGTAAGAGGCTTGATGTTGGCCACTTCAAGAATTTTGGGTCATCAGTATATTTCCATGTGACCAAAGATGCATAGAAGAAGCTTGAGCTGACAACAAAGTTGGGGATATTTGTGGGGTACAATAATACACCTCACAACTACCGGGTGTACTTGTCAACCAGTAGGATGACAGTGGTTCGCAGGGATGTCAGATTCGACGAGGAGAAGGCCATGTGAGTTTCCCTTCAGAGGGTGCTTTAGTTACGTGCGAAAGAATATATTTTATCTCCTAAGGTTGAGGAGCCTCATATTGATGTGGAGAAACTACATGCAAAGGGTGCAAGAGTGGAGACATCCACTGAGGCAAAGTCCTCCAAAGAGGGAAGAAAGTACACGAGAGAGGATGACAGATTGTTGGATGATGCACCGGAGAATGTGGGAGCACCCACTTCTCAATGCAGGTAGAACAGGTCACCTAAGAGGTACACTGGATACATGGATATTATGGGTGAATGTGTTGTGACAGAGCCATATTCCTTGAAGCAAGAAGTGCAATAGCTAGTTTGGGTTGATGCCATGGTGGAGGAGTATGACTCCATACTTTGTAACAATGTTTGGGATATGGTCCAGAGACCAGAGGACAAGTCAATGGTGAGCTCACGTTGGCTTTACAAGGTAAATCAAGCTGCAAATGGTAGTTTGGAGAAGCATAAGGCTAGATTTGTGGCTCGTGAATTTTCATAGGTAAATGGGATTGAGTATGATGAGACCTTTTCTCCTGTTGCAAGGTATCCATCGATCGAATCTATATTGGCACCATCAGCACAGATGGGATGGAAGATACATTAGATGGATGTGAAGACAACCTTCCTTAATGGAATGATTGAGGAAGAGGTGTACATAGAGTAGCATGTGTGCCGACCCAAGAGAGAGTTGTATGGGCTAAAGTAATCATCCCATGCTTGGTACACCGGGATAGATAACTACTAAACCGGTTTGGTATTCATGAAGAGTGAAGTGGATGTGAACCTATACCACATAGTGGTGGAAGGTAAGTTGTTAATCATTGTACTTTATGTTGATAATATCATACTAATAGGTGATGATCTGTTGATCAAGTCTTGCAAGGAGGACCATGTAAGAGAGTTTGAGATGAAGGACATGGGGCTAATGCATTACTTTATTGGCATGGAAGTATGGCAAGGAGATGGGGATTTGTTTGTGTCTCAGGGAAAGTATGCTAATGAGATACTCAGGGGATTCCTCTTGGAGAGCAACAAACCCATGGAGACTCCTCTAGCAGGTAACTGGAGGAAGGAGGATGTTATTTTAGGGGAAGTATTTGAAGTTATCGTTTACAGTTAGCTTGTGGTTTCCCTCATGTACTTGGTGAAAATACAACTGAATATGTGCTATGTAGTTAACCAACTTAGTCACGTGATGGTTAGGCATACCAAGCTGTATTGGAATGCGGAAAAGCATGTGTTGAGATACCTCAAGGGCACTTCTCAGTATGGAATATGGTACAGTAGGATAGAGGGAGTGAAGCTTCAAGACATCACTAATGCAGATTGGGCAGGGAGTCAATCTGAAAAGAAGAGCACATCAAGAGGGATCTTCAGTATTGGGTCAATGGTAGTTTCATGGTACAACAAGAAACATAGATCAGTTGCACTCAGTTCGGCAAAGGCAAAGTACATGGTTGTGAGTCAGACAACATGTGAGGCCATCTAGATGAGGAAGACCTTGGTTGGCTTTTTTGGTCAGCAGATGGATCCAACTGTGATTTATTTTGATAATCATAGTTGTATCAAACTCTTTGAAAATCTAGTTTTTCATGATCTGTTCAATCATATTGATATTCGATATCATCATCTCAGAGATTTTGTATCAAGACGAATTATGTTGTTAAAGTACATTCCCACGAAGGAGCAAGATGTTGAAATTTTGACAAAGGCATTGTCAAGATGTAAATTTGAGTTTCACGGAGACAGGATCAAGGTAGCTAATAATCCCTCTCCTCTTGAGAGGGAGTATTGAGAAATGGCAACAAGAAATTACAGTTTAATTTTTCCTTGAATTAAACTAAGAATTAAAATCGAATTCTATTCTCATAGCAACTTGTAAATAGTTAATTAATTTTAATTAACTTAATTAACTTAGGAATTTCGAGTTAGAAGTCTTTATGTAGTCATGTATATGTTCTCCATAAATTTTAGTGGTCCAGTATGAGTTTAAATTTAGTTGGAAATTAGATCACTCAGTTTACTGAGTTAAGTTTTGTTAAATTATTTCCAAATTGTTTTTGGAACTAATAGAGGACTGACAATTAGTTGGTGCACAAATGCATCCACTAGTGCTACTCAATTTAATTGAATATTCCCTCATGAGAAACTCATGCATGTTAATTCAGAGAAATACCCAATTGAGACTTGAGTGCAAGGACAATGTACTATCAGTTGTATTATTTACTGGAGTGTAAATATCATGCATGCATTAGATATTGATCCTATCTTTGGATTGCGCAGTTTTGGAAGCATGAATTCCATTTAAATATGGGCTATTCATCCTAGGAACCATGCAAGAGATTAGGGGCTTGGAGAGTTGAATATTTGGCTAAGTGTTGGCCAAGAGCTAGCTTGTGAGCTGAAAGAGTTGAGCATACTTGTGTAGAATTGTTCTAGTGAGAACAAGATTTGTAGCCTCACTCATATTTCTGATATATGCAATACAGATAACAAGGTTTTGAGAAGTGGATTTCACTGGATACATCTTGTGTTATGTGCCATTGATTTATCTTCTTCTTGCTCTTATTGTTTTCATCAATCTATTAGCTTCCTTTGGTTGAAAGTAGAAGTAGATTATTGTCTTGTGCTTTAGTAAATTGCATGAGCTTGTGAATCTACTAGATTTTCTACACTCCCAAGATGAAGCACAATTTGAGACAACTAAGAACACTTCAAAATAAAAAACACACTTCAAACACTTAGTGAAAAAGTGCACTTCAGAATAACAAGGACCTTGTCACCTCTAAAAAGTGAAATCTGGACAAACGAGGACCTTCTTTCCTTCAAAAGCACACTCTGGGAGCTTGAGTTCACTTCAAAAAAGTGAGTAATCTTTGAAACTATGAGCACACTCCTTTGACTCAAAGAAATGAGCCCTATTTGAAAACATAACTCACTCACAAATCATGAATCTTCATTCTTCTCCTAGAGTGCATGGTGCACTCACAAAGCACAAATCCTTAGAGAACATGGCACAATCATGAAGCACGAAGTTTAATCCTTCCTCTAGAGCACATGGCGAAATCACGACGCACAAAGATTCAACCTTCCTTTAGTGTGCATGGCGCAATCATGAAGCACAAAACCTCCATTTGAGTTCACTTCTTCAGCACAAAGAACTGCACCCTCTTTGAGCGCATGAGTGCACCATGAAGGCTTGAGTATTTATCCTTTATATCTTCATCATGTGCCCTTGCACCCTCCTTGTCCTCATGAAAGCATGAACGCACCTTGAAGGCCTAAATTCCCTAAGCCTCACTCCTTCTCTTCAGAGTGTTCCCTTGCACCCTTGCTCACTCTCTCTCTTTCTTGAATGCACAAGCACACCTTGAAAGCCACTTGTGAGACGTGATGAGTTTTACTACGCCCTCCTAATCAAGCTTTCTTTTTTTAACCTTTTCAAAGGTCTATCATGAGAAAATCTTTCCATGAGCTAGGTAGTGATAGAATATATGTTTCTAGAATGATTTTTCCTCTTCATGAATGATTTTCATTGGCAAGAGTACCTTCCTATAATGACAAGGTGATGCTCAAGAGAAGATAGAAGGGAGAAAGCATAAAGAAACATTTGTGGAGAAAATAAAGCTACCATGGATCGAGACAAAAATAAGACATTGCATGATGACTCGAGAGATTTTGATATTGATCCAAAACCCTTTGGAGGGTGAAAATGAAGAACAAGGGAGACACTTCATGAATATGAAGCATAGATTAGATATGTCGTAAATAATGTAAGATGAAGCAAAAAATAAGACAACTTGGCATCGCCACCTCGTCATGAAGTCCATGTCATAATTTTCAATTTGAAATTTGTACAAGTTTCATCATAATGTCAATATGTGTTAATGTGCCATGCCACAACATCATGTGGAATGTAATGATGTATTATCAAGAAAAGGAGAATATTTAATGTGTGGAAGTCCAAGAGTCATATGTGGAATATGAAAAGTCACTTAGTTATATATAAACAAAATTCCTTTAGGAGAAGTCCAAATGTCATTAGAAGTTCAAGAGTTTTTTAGAAGTTCAAAGGACACAATAGAAGTCCAAGGGTCATGAGGCTAATTCAAGAGTGATGGGGATATGAAGGGTCATCCCCCTTATTATAAAAGCAACCTCGTAACTCAAGAAAATTGATTTTGGAGGCTTAAGCTTTGGAGAGCTAGTATTCGCTTCTCTACTTGGCATAGGAGAGAAAACTATTCTTTGGAGAGGAAATAAGTGGCTTAATGTTCCACTATTGAAACTAGTGCCTCACTATTGTAACTGTGTACTTGGATCTTTCACCTAATATTGAAGCTCTATGAACCAACACATCTTCAAGCATGTATTGTGAATGTCTTAGGATTGTTCTTTAGATGTTTGCTATATATTTTTTGTTCATATGTATTAAGGTAATTGAACTATTTCGGTGGCCTCAGTACTTATCTTATTGAAGGCTTGTTGTATGTGGTATAATGATCATTAAGTCTATGTGAACTATTTCACTAGATAACTAATGAATCCTTCTTTGCTCACATGTCTCTCTTAGGTTAGTACTATTACTTCCTTCTAGAGGCTCGCTTTTGTCTCCCCCCTCATGAAAGTATCCTTTTATACATTACAATCGGTGTTTCACAATGTGAACTTACTTAGTTTTTCAAGGTTTATGTATATAATCTCTTATTTTATCCGTTGAGACCAAGGAAAACCTTACAATTATGGTGGTCGAGCCGATATTCTAGATGGGGCTCCTACTCCAAACGTTGTGAGGTCTAGTTGGGACTTCACATTAGGGAGATCCCCTATATGCTAGCAGTATCACTCACCATCAACATTTTGGTGCTAGAAGAAGGGCCAGATAACAAGTTGTGCCCATTGAGTTTGTTTTGAATATCTTATCTATAATGGCTCATCCTCAAATCATAGACTCAGTGTGTTTCTCTAATTTATCCAATGGTCAACTTTTAATCCCTGATGAGCCTCTTTATGACTTGTCTCAATTGAAATTTGATGGTTGGGATGGAACATCCATAGCCAAGCACATTTCTCATTTTCTTAAATTCTGAGAATATTATTGTAGGAATTTACAGGATAAATTCCTCAGATAGAACATTGAAGGACACTGTTCACAAATAGATCATAGATCAATACACCAGTATTCTTGATGTGTTTAAAACACTCAAAGAGGGAAACAATCCATGGCCTAAGCCAATGCGACCACTTCAGGAAATTTATTAATGTAAAAGAAAGAAAATTTACATAAGCTTCTCTCATGAACAGTCGCCTTACAAATGACCCTCCATGCTCTTTAAATAGAGATCATGGAACAATAAGGTGTTAAGCCATAGATCAAGTGTCGGTAATATTGAGGATAGAATGAACCATCCGATCACTTCATGGTTAGAACATACTGTGACCGTTGGATTGTAAGTTTTAAAAGTACATAGTAAAGAAACACACTTTACCTAACTCTACACTAGACCAAGTTATACTTAACTATTTACTATGTGTTGGAATATTCTAACATCCCCCTTAAGAACAACTTGGGATAGGGTTGAAGGATGTACAAATATGACACAATAGGAGGAGGCATTAGAGCCTATCCCCCCTTAGTGACAACTTCCTGAACTCCAACCATAAATAAAATTTTAGTAAACTTTGCCTCTGTGAGAGCCTTTGTAAAGATGTTTGCAACTCTATCATCGATTGAACAATATTGCACTTCAAGAACATGGTCATGAAGGAGCTTTCTGATGAAGTTCATGTGTAGTCCAATGTGTTTGTTGTGCTGATGTTGGACTGGATCTTTGCATAGTTGAATGGAATTTTGATTATCACACCAAAGTGTAGTCGGATGTTGTTGCTGAAAGCCAAACTCTGACAGGATCTAACAAAACCACAGGGCTTCCTTACTAGCTTCTACAACGCCACGATACTCTGCCTCTGCTAAAGAAAGAGATATTGCACTTTGTTCTTGCAACCCATCTAATAGGTCCAAAACCAAGAGTGAAGACATAACCTAGAGTAGACTTCTGATCATCAGGGTCACCAACCTAATCGGAATTAGTGAAACCAACCAATATAGGAGATGCTTCCACAAATGTTCGCTATGCCAACAAGGGTAACTAACCCAATTGCAAACCCAAATTAGATCTACTTTCGTTTGGAATGGCTAGTTCTGATGGGTTTTAAAGGACCCCGTAAACTATTATATGTGTTGAAAGATTGCTTCTTCGACGAAGACTTCAATTAAATCAACAAAGAGAAACAACTAACCTATAAGTATCAAATCCTATCTACACTAATTTTAACTACTTATGTTAATCCTAACTATTCTAATCTATCCTGCAGGAGCATAACAAGAGAGATTAAACATCATATATGGATTCCAAGTCCAAATGGATCAATCAATGGTTCATAGATGAACAAGGTTGTGTTAAATCTTAATTGCAATCTAATCACTTATACAGGAATACACATTCCTTTCCATACAAATAAAACTTGCAATTGATATTTAACAAGGTCTTGAATCAGAAATCATTGATGAATTAACCATGGTAATAAATCATATTTGAATAACCAAAACTAGTCACGAACTGTCTGTTATCAATATGCACAAAACAAATCACATTTATATTTATGCCAGCAACAACATCCTGATTCTAAACACATGAAAGGAGAGGCAAATGAATCTGAAAAATGATCTTTCTCAACCAAACAATCTTCTTTATTCACAATAAATCAAAGTTGTTCTGCCCAAAAAAAAGTCCTCCCCTCATCTCTGAAGGTAACATTTATACTGAAGGAGATGACCCTCAGTCTCCCTTTAACTTTTCACCTCCCTTCCTTTTTCAATATACAAATAAAAATACATAGATATAGAACGGCTAGTGTAACCATTGACACATAGAAGGCATATCTGCTAAAGCACTTCATTTCCTGGGGAAATGAATCGATGTTGATTAGAAGAGGATGATTGTGTGTCATCTCTTCATGATGAAACCTAGGACAATTTCCCTTTCGGAATAGACTGGAAACGCATGTAAACCTGACCAAGAATGCCTAAGGCCAAATCTTTAAACGGAACACATCCACATATATGAACTCTCATGATCTACTTATGCATCTTTCACTCCTCGCCTATAGAGATAATTAACATTAGTTTTATGATTATGCAAGTATGATATAAATGCTCAAAAACACAAATCTTGCCTTCCTTAAAATGTTTATAGCAAAAGGAGACAAGTGTGGAAGAATCGACCCCTGGTTTTTAATCCCTGCATTGATTAAGTCCCGCAAGTGTAAATCTAATTTACATTGGCAATCGTTGCATAACACATAACCGGAACTGAAATCTGGACTTGAAATATTATAGACGGGAACGCATACCCTATCAGGTCCACGAAACACTATTGCATCGCATCGCGCCTGATATTTAAGCTTTGGGCTCTGCCACTTGTGACTTGCGATTGGCCAGACCTGAAATATATATGTGTCGTGGTTCATAATCCCCTTGAGTCTGCCACATAAGATTTCCCTTTGAAAACCCCAACCACAACGTATTATTGCAATACACAGGAACACATGGGAAATCCCGCGACTGACCATAAGGCCATATTTCAAATGTTATACACTCGAGTGAATAATAATTGTCGGTTCCACCATATCACAACACGCCTTATGTGTGATCCTCGGATTCTACCGATTGCAATATGCGATTAGGTTGGACCCGACGATATATATATTTTATATTTAATAACTCGGCGGGTCCAGTATATTGCGATGCTCTATATATATAAACCCCGGGCTCCACCTATTGTGATATGTGATTAGGTCGGACCCAAAAATATATATGTTATATTTAATAGTTTGGTGGGTCCGCCATATATATATTTTATATATCTATTTTTATATATATATGTTATATATCTATTTATATACTTATATAATATATATATTATATATATATTTTATTATATAGATATATTATATTTTATATTTTAATACTATAGAATTTATATATATCTATTATATATTTATAATATATTATATAGAATATATATTATATATATATATATCTAATATATTATATATATTATATATATAATTATATAAGATTTATATTTATATATATTCTTTATGCTTGATGATCCCGGCGGGCCGTTGCCTATGCTATGCGCAGGGGTTTACACGTTGTATTTGCAAGCCCTGGATCCGCCGATTGGCATATGTTCTGTGGATCGACCTCTAGACCCCGAAATATATACACTGTGCGTTATTAATTTCGTTGGGTCAGAGAGAGAGAGAGAGAGAGAGAGAGAGATATTACGCTTGATGATCTCAGCAGGTCCGTTGCCTTATGTTACGCGTTGTATGCAAGCCCTGGGATCCCGCCGATTGCAATATGCGATCGGACTCTGGACCCGAAATATAGACACCGTGGTTAATAATTCCGTCAGGTCTAGTGTATAGTGGTGGGAAGTGTTGATTGCGATAGGCAAAAAGGGGTGATTTATGCACGTTTGTGAAGCATTTCCATTGCAAAGATTTATAATGGAAATAAAGGTGCAATAGAGCATTTTTTAGGGTTAAAAAAGTCCCGACGGAGGATATGAATGAAGGGCTAGAAAGGGTTATAGATGAATCATGTGACAGATATTTATTAAGGGGGGATTAACCATTAGGAATGGAAGATTTGGCTCGGAAATGAGTTAAAGTCTCTGGGATAAAATAGATCATTTGGAGAGGTCAAAGATCAACTTTTAGGGGACCCATTCAAAATTGCTACCAAGCCAGGTTTTGATAGGGTGGTGGTTGTGGCCACAACAAATGGCGAACAGTTGGGCGAACCAGTTATCTTTGTTTCCAAATAAACCTTGGATCAATAGAAAATCAGGGTGTTAAGATAAACATGAAATGCAAACTGTATAGATGGACAGGCATGGATTCCACTTCAACATTAATTGCTTCAGATGGGATAAAGACAAATAGCTTCTACTTGTTGATAGGGTTTTGATAGGAATTCTCCAATGGTAGTATTATGGTATTTAGTGACCCTCCTTTACCTGTTTTCTACTTTCAAAGGTCCTTTCGGGGCCATCACTAGTCTATCAATACCTATTTAGGTGTGTACCTCAGCTCTTTATCGCTCATCAAACTTGATGTAGATATGCTTATCTACACTTTATATAAGAATTTCGGTGCCACATTTTCATATGATTGAATGGGGCGCAGTCATGGATCATGCCATATTTTTAAACCGCTTAAGCAAGTTTGGGCTTGTTGTGTCAACCGGTACTCTGAGTCCAGCAACAGTCCCTACTCTAATCGGCTTCCCAAACAACCTGTCCTTCCAGATTAGCACAAGGACTTGACATTTCATTTTCTTTTTAAAAAGTCCTTCCAATTTCAGGCACAAGGACTAGAGCATAATTGGGTTTGCCACAAGGTATATGACAATGAGTTTAGCCCATGAAAGTAGGTATACTTGTAGATGACAGGTATTGGAGAATTTAGTGTGGTGGATGGGATTAATGGAGAATAACTACAAATCTTACAGGTAAGCATAGGCTAGGTTTGAGTGGGATTTATTCTAAAATGCAGCATTCCTCCATGCCAATCCAGTTGTAGTAACACATTTTTTGTTTTATAAAGATGTCCCTACATGCTCCAGGTATCCATGTTATCAACAGATCTTACCTAGTTCCCAACAGATGCTAATGAGTGGCTTCGATTTGAATTCCATAACTGATTTTCAAGTTCTCATGGGCTCATTGAAAGTTTGTTTGATTTGCAAGGTAACGATGGATTTAAGATCAACAGATTCATCAGAATGTTAATGAGGGGTGAAAAAGCTGAAGGTGGTGAATGAGGGTAATCTGAAGAGATTCAAAGAGGCGAAAACGAGACTAGAGGACCAAAAATAGTTGTCTAAAAAAGGACTAAAATCGAAAATAGAAGGAAAATACACTTTGTGGAAAAAATAAAATAGAAGGGACGAAAATATAACTAAGCTAATAGCAAAATAAAATGAATTCTAACCTACTCAAGAAGTAACCACCATGTGGTGGCTACTGGAAGTATCTCTTAAGATGTTGGCCATTAACGGGGAGTTTTTCAGTGTCTCCCTGTAAATTTTTCAATTTGTAAGTTCCCTGACCAATTTTTTCCTCAACTTGAACGAGCCCAGCCATAAGTGTTCGAATTTGGCATGCTTTCCCTTTGGGGTGACCCTATCAGCCCAGAGGAAATTTCTTATAGCATTGTGCCAATTCCTATGGTTTTCAGCGATAGATGCACGGATTATGCGGATGAGGTTTTTATTTGAGGACTCTGCAACTCCATTTCCCTAGGGGTAATAGCTTAATGCATGTCTTATGTGAATTGATTTATCAATAGCAAATTTGGTCAACTTTAGTGATGAAAAATAAGAATCATTATCAAACATGAGAGCGTCAGGGATGCCATACCTATTGATAATGAATTTCTCGATAAATGATATTACCTCATCTTTACTCTCATCTGTAAGCTTGTAATGCTCTTTTTCATCAATGAGTGTATTTTTGAATGTCTTCTCACAATATAGGAGCTCAAGGATCTACTTGTCACCTTTGAATGCTTGCCAATTTGAGATGTTATCAGGCACAGATGGTCTAAAAATCAATTCAACATAATATTTGTTCTTGTTTAATCTAAGATCAAGAAAAAGTTTTGTAGCCATACCAATCATCAGATCCGCATCTTGGTTTTGCCATCGAGGTATGTGTATGATATTAAAAGGATCAAAACTGTCAATTAAGCTCCATACCTCATATTGGTATCTTATTAGGTGTGGTGAATTGCAATGTATCATTTTCTTTACCCGGTCAACAATTATCTGTGAGTCACCAAAATCTTTAAGATTTCTCACCTTCACATCAATGGCCTTTTTCAAGCCCTGTAGCAAGTCTTTGTATTCTACCGCTTTGCCGGTGCATGCAAAATCCAACCGGCTAGCCATTGAATGTTGGTCCCCTTGCAGGTTAATGAGAATGCTCCTCGCACCTGCACCTTCTAGGCAGTTAGAGCCATAAAAATAGAGTGTCCAAAACATAGAATCTGACATTATATCAAATGAACTACCTTCTACGAAATTGGCCCTATCATCTACCATATTACAGAGTAGCTTGTCAGTTGAACTACAGGGGAGGGCTTCCAACCATGTGTTTATTGCAATTTCTTCAACTATCTTTGCATGGAATTTTCTGGAACAAGTTTTGATGGCGCAAACATCAAAACTATAATTCCCAAGGATAGAGGTGGTAAACATTACAAGCTAACTAGAGCTATTTAGTTCCACATACTTCATGTATCTTTCTCGATAAACTCTCATCATATCACCTTTTCCCTTTCGAGGCAGCAAGAGATGGGACCAATCAATTGAGAAATATCCATTCAATTTTGCTGACCAGTCCCTACTAAGCAACATTCCATAAGCCTCGGGTATGTCAACTACCATTATGTCAATGACGTGTGTATTGTGGTTTGACAGCCATCTGAATCAACACATCTTTCAATTCCTTAATTACTTTCACATTTTTCTTGTCCAATTGCATAATTTGAGTTCCAGTTTTCTCGGGTATCGCATGCAGTCTTTGAGCAACAGCATAAGGCATCACAGTGGATGAGGCACTAGAATATACCAAGCAATTGTGTGCCTTCATGTTGAGGATTTCAAATGTGATAAGGAAAGATGGAGTCACGAATTTTGATTTCCTCCCTATCATGGTTGCGCTGACATCTTGTTGGTTTTGATTCATTTTAGACATAGTGGCTTCCATAGCTGATGGTATTTGGGTTGTACTGGAAGTATTGATAGGTCTAGACACCAACTTCTTGGTTTGGCTGCTCGGGATGGTGGGGGTTTTGCAATTCCATTCATTCATAGCTTTCAATAGAAAATCTCTTTGCTGCGTTAACTTCAACAAATCGAAGTATGTGATATTACCCCTAGATTTCTTAAGATCATCCACAATGTTGTAAGCAATGTTATAAAAAGGGTAGGGCAGAGTAAACATACCGGTTTTGTCGTTCTTAGATGGGAGTTTACCATTTTGAGTCGCCTTCGTTACAGTTAGAGATGTATTCTCTTTCTCTCGACAGTTTGCAACTAGAGTGCTCTTGGACTCACCACTAGGTCTACCCTTCTCAACAGGAACTTTGGGAGCGGATGCCTTCACAAGGCGAACATCTTTCTTTGTCTAGTCTACAAGCTTCATCACACCTGCAAGTGGCCCTTTACTTCGTGTGTGGATTTCATTAGTGTGGATTTCTACTGTGCTATCTTCTTCGTCGTCATCATTCTCATTTGTATAGAAATCCCAGAGTACATTGATTTGAGATTCTTTGTCCATGGGCTCTTCTACCTGGTATTCTTCCTCATTTTCTTGTTCTAGCTCCAGCTCCACTATAGGTTCTTTGTTGTTAAGGAGCGATCTGATAAGAACCAACTCTTCCATATTTAAATTCCCTTCATTGGGTGGGGCATGCAACATATGTTGACCATTACCACCTTCTGTCTTCTTGTGACAGAAAGGTTAGAAGGGTTTTTTTTTGTTATACTCTCCTCCATTCCCACTTGTACTCTCTCCAGAATTCCTCTTCATATCGATGATTATGTTTGTCAACTTCTTAATGATCCAATGCAAACCTTCCACATCTGTGGTATCCTTTTCTTTGGTTTCAGCAACTTTGTTATCACTCCCATTATTCTTCTTGGATGCTTAAGAGGCAATCTTTTCTCCGGTTGTATGATGGCATGCTGTGAGACTGATCATTTAATTCTCAACTTTTACTGCTTCATCGATAACACCCTATAAGGTTTGTGCGTTACCCCTTTTGACCCACATTGCAGTAGAGACAGGGAGACTAATGATGTAGAATTCCATGAGCACCTCCTCAATAGGTCTAGCGTTAGACGGTATTATGTTGAACAAAGTGTTGAAACGGATGTTAAAATCCTTGACCTTTTCTTTGGTTTCCATTTTCAAATGGGATAATTCTAAAACTAAGGTCGCATGTGTTTCTTCATTGCCATACTTTTCTAAGAAGTCCTGTTGAAAGGCAGCCCACGAGGTGATCAATAATGTTCTCAAGCTAAAGTACCATGTGGCGGCCGCACCAATTAGGGTAAAAGGGAATAGGTGACATACTATATCTTCATCGGCTACCCCCAGCATGTGCATGGCCAGAAAGAAAGAGTGAATATGGTTATCAGTGGTGTCTCCCCTCTCAGGGTCGAATTTAGGTAGTACTCTTTCTGCATTCTTGGGTAAGGGATGCTGCTACCTAGGTACCACTACGACATCTTGAGCGAGCCAGGGAGGGAGTGCTCCTAGAGGAGGTGGGAGTTGGTTCCCACCTGGTTGAAGTTGATTCCCACCTGGAAGAGGAACGTTAGCCATATTATGGATAGGGAGGTTGTGGTTGAAGGTTTCTTTGAGGTGTTATTTATTAGGATTTCCCAAATTGAGCCAGGGATTGCCTTCAAAGAGTGGATCTTCAGGAATTTCTTCCCAAGGAGTGTCGATAATTTGCAAGGACTCTAGCACAATATCTTCAAGACATGGGGCTGCAAAGTTATCTTCGTTTATGGAACATATCGTTGGCTTTCTTTTAGTTGTCGGAGGTAAAGAGTGAAAGATGTGGACCTGAGAGACGGAACAAGCGTAAACCCAAGTAAGCACTCTGACTGGTAGTTCCTGAGTGACAGGATACTCCTACAGTGTCTCTTCTTTGAAATGAGGCTTTTCCAAATGGGAGGAAGGATATTTTCAACCTTTATGATCCATGCAATAATCTTTTCGAATCCATGACATTTATAGATGAAATCATAAAAAGTTGTGGACTGTGGTTCAGGCCCTCCTTCTAGTGCCAATTTGTTGACATGGAAAATGTTTGCTATGCCAACAAGGGGAACTAACCCGATTGCAGACCCAAATTAGATCTACTTTCATTTGGAATGGCTAGTTCCGACAAGTTTTAAAAGACCCCATAAACTGTTATATGTGCTGAAATATTGCTTTTTGTAGGAAGAATTCAATTAAATCAACAAAGAGAAACAACTAACCTATAAGTATCAAATCATATCTACAGTAATTTTAACTACTTATGCTAATCCTAACTGTTTTAATCTATCATGTAGGAGCATAACAAAAGAGATTAAACATCATATATGGATTCCAAGCCCAAATGGATCAATCACTAGTTCATAAATGAACAAGGTTGTATTAAATCTTAATTGCAATCTAATTACTTATACGGGAATACACATTCCTTTCCATACAAATAAAACTTGCAACTGATGTTTAACAAGGTCTTGAATCAGCAATCATTGATGAATTAACCATGGTAAAAAATCATATTTGAATAACCAAAACTAGTCACGAACTATTTGTTATCAATATGCACAAAACAAATCACATTTATATTTGTGCCAGCAACAAAGACCTGATTCTAAACACATGAAAGGAGAGGCAAAATGAATCTGAAAAAGGCTCTTTCTCGACCAAACAGTCTTCTTTATTCACAATAAGTCAAAGTTGTTCTGCCGAAAAAAAAGTCCTCCCCTCATCTCCAGAGGTAACATTTATACTGAAGGAGATGACCCTCGGCCTCCCTTTAACTTTTCACCTCCCTTACCTTTTCAATATACAAATCAAAATACACAGACATAGAATGGTTGGTCTAACCACTGACACGTAGAAGGCATATATGCTGAAGTGCTTCATTTCCTGGGGAAATTAATGGATGTTGATTAGAAGAGGATGAAAGTGTGTCATCTCTTCATGATGAAACCTGAGACAATTTCCCTTTCAGAATGCACAGGCAATGCGTGGAAACCTGACCGAGAACACCTAAGGCTAGATCTTTAAACAAAACACATCCACATATATGAACTCTCCTGATCAGCTTATGCATTTTTCACTCCTCCCCTGCTGATCCGGATTTAAACAGGAATGCAATAGATTACAGAGATAACCATAAATACAGAGATGCGATAACCGTAAACAAAGAGATGCAGCGGAAATAATACTTCATTTCATTAATGGAAAATACTGAAATATGCTTACAACCAGAATTGGAAATAAACCAGCTAGGGCGATGGTAGCTTATCTCTGAGAAGAGATGTACGGCTACATGCCTCTGAACTGTTCCGAACTGTGTTACAATGAGGCTCAAAGGCCTATTTATTGTTGAGAAACCATGGAAAACCCTTCACATTCCAAAACCTAACCCCAGAAGATGAAATGCCAAATTGTGGGCCCCGTTTTGGGTAAATTGGTACATCAATTTCCCGGGGTCGTAACTTTGGCATACGATCTCCGTTTGACGCGTATGATAGCTCGTTAGAAAGATCTATTCAAGCACTATCATTGTTGGAACGGGCAACGTCAGTCCATGCGATTGACCCATGTTGCCCCCGGATTCCCCAAAAAACGTCGTTTAGGGCCTCAAAACGGTTCCGGAAGTTCAGGACCCGAAAAACTGCTAAAAATAGTAAGTTGTGCTATAATTAAGGAAACTGAAAAAGCTGAAAGAGACAATTGCGGGGGTCCAAATGGGATAGGTGGGTGGCCACCAACGTCCACCTAGATCAACAACCCCCCATACTGCTTCGGGTGAGATTTCAGTCTGTGCTCCGCAGATTGATGCTGAAAGGGCCAGTAGTGTAGGGATTTGTTTGGCTAAACTTAATGCTGAACCTGGGTTAGGGCCCACCAAGCCAACAATAAGAATTAGCATAAATGAAATAAAATATATTTCAAGCATAACAAGAGTATTCCTACTACATTCACAACATATGCATGAAAATGTGTCAGCTCAGATATTTTATTAAAGTGAAAATCACAAACATGCATATACAATTTCCAAACCACTAGTCCCAATAGTGGAACATGAAGCCAACACCTCCTCCTCCAAAGAAATATACTCCCCTTATTCTAAGGAGAATCCAAGGCTCTCAAAAAAACTCCCAAGTATATGATCCTAAGCCAAAAGCCCTTTACATGAGTTATGAGGGTATGTTTATAACAAATGAGATGACTAATCACCTCCCCTTTCTGACTCTTGTACTTCCCTCATGACTTTGTGACTTCCTTCAACCATGATCTTTGAACTTCATTACAAAATGACTTTTCACATTTCGAGATTGACACTTGGAATTTCACTTATAATTAATTACAAAAGAATACTACAATATGCTCATACCCATATAAGAAAAAATTAGGTAGAGTCAACAAGACATCATAATAAGAAAAAGCTACAAAGCTTGAGTTTGGGGAAACTCTAGCTCAACCACTTCAAGTTGTAGTTTCTCGGTTACATAGTGGTACCAAGATTTTTATTGTGCAATGACTTCCCTAAAATGTGCAATAAGATCAGGCTAGAAATAGACTGTAGCCTCCATTGCATCTAGGTAGACTTCCTTAGAAATGGTCTAAGTTTCCTTCTTCAGCAGGAGAAACATGGTATTGATCTGGAAAGGGACACTAATATACTTCTTCATATTATGCTTGTTCACCTCTATATCTTCCTTGGTGGTGATATTCTTGAGTTGGTCCAAGTATTCTTCAACCTCCTACCTAAATTCCTTCCTTCCTTTTTCTTCAATAAGTGAGCCAACTAAAGGGATCTTCTGTGACTTCACCATGAAATCCACATTGTTGTACAACTGTGCGTATGAGGCCCGAATTTTGGTGATGAATGAGCCGAGCAATTTGTTACTCTAAATAAGCATTCAAGCCTTTTCTTTTTCTAACGTAGCTTGTTTCCTTATTTTCTTCACCAACTCAGGAGGTTCGCCTCTGTGATAAATTTCCCACTCATGCATGGTAGTGATGTTTGTATGAAAAACCTTGATATACTTAACATTATATTTTCTCTTCTGTTGCATATCATACAAATTGAAAATTGTTTTGTGCATGGCGACAAGCTCCTCATAGAGGCTTCTCATGGTCTCTCCTAATTTCGAGACTTCACCAAGTATGGATGCCTTAAGTTTGTCTAGACACACTTGTGTGAGAGCTACTTTCTGGACCTTTACTTGGAGTTTTCCCAATTGTTGCCTCGTTTCTTATAATTTTTTTTCCATCTGTCTATTCTCAGCCATGAGATACTCCATGTTTGACTTTGTAGCACCTACAAAGGATAATTTGGATACAGTAATGGCTTCTGGATTCCTCCTATTATATGTCACAATAACTATTTCTCTAATGAATGCAAGAGATGTGAGATTGTCAAGAAAGTGTTTCTTTCTCTCTTATAAAATATTCTTATGAATCTGATCATAGGTTAGATTGTACGTAACCATGACCAGACCATCATCAAGACGAACAATTTCCTCTTCTTCACTCGGAGCTTTCTTTTCTATCGAAGGACGAGGAGACTGAATAGAGATATGTTACATGCTTGACATGATATCAATATCTTAGTTTGTTGCTTCAGTTCCACCTCCATGTCTTGGATTAATATTAGATCTTAAATTTCTTGAGAAAGTTCCTTATCCTACAATTTATTGCTCTCTTCTTCCAGTAGTTGAGTCAATTCCTCTTCCTCAAATTGCTTCAGTGTTGCTTCTTCTTATACCTCTTTCTTCTATATTTATTCTTCTTCTTGCCTTTGCCTTTCTTCTCATTCTTTTGTTCTTATTATTCCTTCTATTTCAATTCTTCCTCCTACTTCCTCTGTTTTCTCTTTGTTTTGTTGGCATTATGACTAATGTGTTTTTCTTGATGGAAACCTACTTGATGAATTGTCTTCTGATGGAAACCTACTTAATGAAGATGACAACATGATGTGTCTACATGTGACTGAGAGTTTGGTGAAAGGCATAGCAGTACAGAGACATGGGAAAGATAAAGATGAAGTTTGAAGAAGTATACGTAGGTTCTAATGAAGCAAATATGTGTACATACACGAGTATGAATAACAAAAGGTGTGTATAGTTTTCAAACCATGGTATTCTAAATACCAAGGGTCTTTACCATAATATTCACTCATGGTATTGAGCCCAACAATGGATATTGATCCCATCAAAGAATACCATCAACATTAATGTAGTTTTCACCTGTGGTATTGGACAAGGGCTAAGCTATATAAGGAGATGAATATCAAAGTATTTTGGTGTGAAAGTAATGAATATTTCATGAATAGTTAGGTATGAAGCAAGTGTGCATGCAATGGGTTATTAATGATTTGTTTGATCTAAAACTAAGTATGCACTCAAGAATTTGATGATGGATCAGATCTAATAGATCTGAAATGATTATATTGATAGTGGATTGATTCGATCTGTAATATTTATGTCTGACACATGTTTTTTTGTGTATGACGAGAGATGGGTTTGTTCTAAAGATCTGATGTGTAGCAAAGCTATAAGTCAAAAATTGCAGATCTGTATGTGGGTTTGATAACCTGAATGACACCTACACACATAGGTTTAATGGTAGTAAGTTTCTTATATATTTAGATCTGTATGCGGGTTTGATTCCTAAAAAGTGCGTATACACACATACATGTTTTGAGGAAAGCACTTATATAAGCTAGATTTTATGTTGAAAAAGATGTCTCATCAGTCTAATCAGTCTTGTTGTGTTTCTGTTGTTTGTCAATGAAGTCTTACTTGATGATGTGGGTTTAACAATGATAATTTAAGTTCAATTGATTGATTGAAGATTGATGATGTTGCTAGCTATATGTGATTGAATATTTGTGATGGTTCTATGATTATTTCAGAATGGTTTAGTGGTTCAGGGTTTAATTGAGTGTGTATTTCAGAATAACAATGATTATGTTTAAGGATTCAGTGTTGTGTATACATGCGGGTTTACTAAATTAAAGTAGTGTATATGTTATGACATTTTATTGATCACGTTTTCAGTTGGTTCAGTAAGTTGATCTAACTACTTTGGTTGTTTGAGAATAATTTGATTGCTTTAGATCTCTGTTGGTTTAGTGATTGGTTGATTCAGTTGGTTCAATGATTGAGTCATTTGTTTTAGTGACTAGTTTTAGTTTTGATATTTGGTATTGGGCTTAAATGATTGTAGTGGGTCCAGTCTGAAAATTTGATGAAAAGTGGCCTACAAGTTGTGATGTTTTGTAACAGGTGGATCCAGTGTGAAAATTTATGAAATGTGGCCCATGGTGGTACTGAGGGTTGGAACCTTTAGTGAGGGAGTCCAAGCTTCCTTCTAGTGGTAGTTGGTAAATCAAATCAGGGGGTTAGAGCTCCCTTCCAGTGGGTGTCGGTAAACTAGATCAGGGGGTTGGAGATCCCTTCCAGTGGGTGTTGGAGAATGAGATAAAGTTGTAGCCTTCTGCAGGTGGGTGCCTACATGCTGGTATGATTTTGCACTAGTACAATATTGTAAGAAGTTTTTCTTAATAAAATATGAAGACAAAGATGACAACAACGATGGTTTTTTTCCCACATTGGTTTTCCACCTAAAACTCTTGGTGGTCATGTATGTTGATATGTTTCTTATGTGTGATGGTTTATTCTATTCTTACTGCACATGGTTACTATACAATTAATTCCTATTCAAGTACCGATACACTAGTTTAAGTTAAAGAGATGATGAATTAAATGAAAAGTAAGTTAACTGGATATACGCTAGTTATTTGCATAGCAGTCATGTACATATGCAGGTTTCTTTCAGTAAAGTCGCATACATAAATCAGAGTAAGAAAAGAAAAAGTTTTAGTGGGTTTTAAATATTGATTCACCCCCCCCTCTCAGTATTTTTCCCAAAAATTGGTATCAGAGCATGTCCTTTGGAAGAATCTTGATCGCTTGAAGCAAGTTTCATCAAGATGAGAAATAAAGAAGGGACAACATCTATCAGGCCACCATTATTCAGTGAAACCAATATAATTCTCTGGAAGGTAAGAACAGTAGCTTACTTACAGTCACTTGGAATAGATGTATGGGGGATTGTTGAAGGAGGCTATCAATATCCATCCTCCATTCCCATAGATGAAGCAGAAAAGAAGAAATATGAGACCAATGTAGAGGTTTTCAATACTTTGTTAGGAAGTTTGACATAATCATAATATTTCAAAGTCACGCAGTTGAATTCGAGAAAGGCTATATGGGACAAGATCATCGAAATCTATGAAGGTGACACCAAGGTAAAAAGTGCTAAACTTCAAACTCTTAGAATTCAATATGAAACTCTCAAAATGCACAATGATGAAAGTATCACAAGTTTCTTTCTTAGGGTAGATGACATCGTGAATTCTATGAGAAATCTTGGTGAAGAAATAAAAGAATCATCACTGATTAAAAAAATATTGAGGTCTTTAACTCCTAAATTCAATTCAAAAGTTTATGGCTTAGAAGAAATGTAGGACTTGAAGAATCTTACTCTTGTACAACTTTGTTGGACCCTAACAACCTATGAAATGGGAAAAGTGGGTCCCTCCGATATCAGAGAAGTTGCATTCAAAGCTACTACAAAAGGAAAAGAAAAGGAAGAATTAGGTTATTTATCGGAATAAGAAGAGGCAAACTTCGTAAAGAAACTCCAAGTGGGTACTCAAAGATTCAGAGGTAAGCTTCCCTTAAAATGTTTTTCTTGTGGTAGAGTTGTTCATTATGCTGCTAAGTGTCCCTAAAGATAAAATCATGAGAAAGGGAGAGAAGCAACACAAATAAATAGGAGAAGTTTTTATACACATGAATATAGTGATAGTCTTTCAAATGGTGAAGAAGGTGAGTCTGATCAATAATGCCAATTACTTATGACATTTGAGGATAGAAGTAGTAATTACTTTGATGCCCTAGAAGAAAAGGATGTTTTTATTGAAAACTTTGATAATGATATATCAGATGCAGTGATAGTTACAGATGTTAGAAAATATTCAAGTTTGGGAGAACCCCTCTTTCTATTAATCAAGAGTGAATAAGACGGTAACAAAGAGTTATCGGGTATGGGATTTTGTTCTAACTGTAGTCCATTTCCTTTTCTATGCAATAATGATAGTGATGATGACATTGAAGCAACTAAACTTGCACTCATGGGTAAAATTGAAAGTAAGTACTCTAAACGGAAAATAGATTAAAAAATGATGCCTCTAAAAGTAGAAGATCGAGGCAAGTCACAAAAAATAGAAAATGTTAATGTGCCTATGAGAAGAAAAGATACTTATCAATAATGGAAAGAGAAGATGAAGTCTAATATAGTGAATCTTGATGTTTAGTATCTACTATGCAATGACTACACCAAGATTCCTTCATCGGATGAGGAAGTGCAAAAAAACAGTAAGGCTTTGAGTGACATCTTTTGTAGCATACCTGATTAAACATTAAATAAGGTCATGCATTATGCAACTGCAAAGCAAGTGTGGGATAAACTACAAACAAACCATGAAGAAATCCCAAAGGAAGATTCCTCATCAAGGGAACTACCAGGTAATCCTATCTCTAACAATGTGTCAACAAATGAACATGCTAACAAAACAACCTCTGTTATGTCATATGGAGTTGTTGATTTAGAAGAAGATATGTTAGAAGAATTTTTTGATCTTAGAACAAAACTTGATCTTGCTTTGAAAAATATTGTTAATCTTAAAGATAAGTTACAGGAATATGATAACAACGATCATATTAAATCAGTAAATGTTGTTGTGGAATCTAAACAATATTATGAAGGTCTTGAAGCTGAGATTGTCTCTCTAAGAGCATATATTGAAAAATCAGATAAGAGAAATGAAGAACTACTTCAAGAATTTAAAGAATAAGAAAATGGGTTGAAAGATGAAATTCTCACATTAAAGGATATAATGGAAGAAGGAGGAAGGGTTGAAGAAGGTATGAAGAAGAAATATCTAGAAAATGAAAAGAAATGTCAAAGAATGGAAGTTGAGGTAAACATCCTAAAATGTAAATTAGAAAAAAAAAAAGATAAACATTTGCGATTTCAGGATAGTACTAAGATTTTGGATAATATTCTTAGTAGTCAAAGGTCTCTCACCATCAAATATGGTCTTGGTTTTCATGAAATTGTTGAAGGAGAATCTAGTTCAAAAGTTGAGGCAAGGAATTTAAAGGGTAACAATGTAATTATGAACAAAGAGATAAGAAGTCAACCAGATAAAAAATCAAGGAAAGTGAATCTTTAAAGAAAATCATTTAATCAATTCTTTCCTCTGATTAATAATGTTGAATTTTTGTTACGCAATATTTTGTCACACCTCCTGCACTTCCCTGTGACATACCCCGAAGTTCCTGAAAAATCACCATTATGTAGTGTACTCATTCATATATGAAACTCATATCCTTCTTTTCCCTAAAATAAATAGCTCTAAAGCCCTAATTTGAGAATCATCGCGCTTATGAGACTAAAAACAACAATGATCATCTATTGTAGTGCACTTGACCCACGATGGAATCGCTTTTTTCACTTGTATACCCATGATGATCCCAAAAAGGTAATTTTCCCAAAGAGGATGAGAAGCTTCATGATCTAGAAGCTTCTAGAGCGATGATCTGGAGATTGTTTGGCATAGATGAGGTCAAATTGTCCCAACTTGGCCTCTTTGTCTTATCCCTATGAGCTACCTCCTTGAGATAAGGGCATAATCCTATCTTTGGAGAGATTCTAACTTCCTTTCCCAGCCTATATATTCATCCTCTCCCATTCCCAAATGGTTGGTCTATGCCTATTTCCACCCTTATGCTAAGATTTTGGCTATATGCTACTCATATTGCTTGGACAAGGAGTGCTTGGAGAGCTTAGATTTTCCCTAAATGTATATGTTCATGTATCATTTAGCTTAACATTCCTTGATCAGTTAAGTATGTTACTTTTGAATATGCTATTTGTATTTGCATGCCTTGTTGTGTCTTGATCTCTTGTTTAGGTGCATAAATGTTGTGAGCAGTAGTAATGAACCCGTGACGCAAGTGATTCATGATTTTCAACAAAGGAGTTCGAGATAGCATCAAAACGAGGTAGGCCATCTTCGTTGACTCTCTTTTCAATTGTAACTTAGGAAAGTGTCTAGTAGATTGTCACTTCGGTTGCTAGACCCACTCACTGGGAAAGAGGGATAATATATGTCCGCAGAAAGGATTTACCTAGACAAAAATGTTTTATTGTCAAAATTATGGACACGTTGCAGGTAATTGTAGAAGTAGATTGTTTCAATCAAAAGAAAATAACCGCTTCACAGAAATATCATCAGCTTAAAGGTACTCAAGCTTCTTTAAAGGATATTGTTTTTCTTGTAATATATTTGGTCACAAAGCTATTTATTGCAATAAAAGGAATATGAAACACAAATATTATGATTCCTATTCTCATACAAGATGTTCTGCTTGTAAAAAGTTTGGGCATGTAGAAAAATAATGCAAGAAAAAATATAGGGATCGCCTTAGACAACATGGAAAGCAGTTAGATAAGAATATTGATGTCAAAGGACCTAAAAAAGATGGATCCACCAACATTTCTCATAATAATCAGAAAGATGAATAAAAAATAAGGTGTGGTCTTGCTCTCTGCTCATTTGAAGAAGAATATGAATGGTACATAAATAGCCGATTTTGTCATTACATGACTGGAGATAAGAGTAATTTGGAGTATCTCAAGGAAAACCAATATGGTAAGGTTATTCTTGGAAATAATGCTCCAGGAAAAGTTTTGGGAAAGGGTAGATCCAAGATTTAATAAACATAGAGGAGAAGTTAATACTTTATTAGTTCAAGGGCTAAACAATAATATTCTAAGTGTAGGTCAAATGGTAGATAAATGAAATGTAATTGTGTTTAAATCAACCAAGTGTAAGGTTATGGATGAAGAAACTAGAAAACTCATAGCAAGAGGATATAGAAACCCAGACAAATTATATGTGCTTAAAGAACCAAATTCTTGTAGATATGAGGAGGCTTCAGACTTGAAGTAAAAGAAGATGGTGCCCCTTGTAGTCCATTATTCTTAAAAAAGTACTTCTAACAATGAATGTAGAAGTGATGTGAGGTACATGACCTCATGAGAACAAAAGATGATTATCAGGTCCTCAGGATTAGTGATGTGTAATTTTACGGGGAGTAATACACATGTTTTCTTTTGATAATGATTCCCATGGTTTTTTGATATTCATATATTACTGACAGTGCATCTGGAGTAGTAACATGAATAGGTTCATACAATACATAGCCAGGGGGAGATGAAGTTGTGAAGTTTAAGTATTTTACTTCATGTACATGGATCCTATGAGGACAAGTCATGTATATACACGAGTTCTGATTTGAACAGTCGTGTATGTTCTGATATGATGAAGAAACAATGGGACAGACTCAAGAAAAGGCTCTGATATGGTTCAGAAAATTATCATTTGGTTTTCTTGTACTGATGATTGATGGTTATAGTCTGTTGATGCTATTTAGAAGTGGTTTTGGATATTTATGAGTTTTTTATGGCTTAATGGATAACCAATTGATGAAGATACTTTGATGTCCTTACTGATATATGAGATGATATTATTGTATCTAACAATGAACAGTTGGCACAAGTTCAAGGGGAACATTTTCTATGCTTCTAATAATGCATTGTTGGCATTATGTTTTATTTATAATTCCTTGGTACATAATGATGTTTATCAATGATGTTGTTGTTTATTTTGATAAATTTCTTGAATAATGATGTATGAGTTGCTAATTATGGTTTATGTATGAAACGATATCTTCCTTTGATGAACATTGATTGAGGCTATTCCTACTAAGGGAAAGAGAAAGTTGGACATGATGAGGTCAAGAGGACGAGTTGATAACAAATATATATGGAAAAAATAATGTTGCATACTTGGTCATAGGTTGATGATATTGAAGCTAAATTTTCTTATCTTGCATGTCGATGATGATTTATTGTTACTGCTATCTATGATGGAGATATTACATAGTATATTATGGTTGTTGAAGACTATCTTGGTTTTGTTCCCTCACTATAGATGTATTTGTTCTTGGTTATAAATGTCATATTGTCATTTGATGTAAAGATAATGTAAATACCTATGATGTAATCATTGTAAAATTCAGTCATGTATGGACTATTGTGGTCAAGTCATGTAATCCCAATTTAGGTGGTTGATGTAATAATGAAGTCAAATATGTAACCCCACTATGATTGGGTGATTGATTTAATTTTGATTCATTGGTGACAAGAAAAGTCATATTCACTTGAGTCATGGAGTCATGTACTTAATTTCACATCCTTCAGAAGTTTCAGCATGTGCTGAGGAGAAGCATGGTCAATATTTAGTGTTCATACTCCATAGATCAGATCTACAATGCTCATGTCAACAAAGGAGAGAAGCCTTCATTCAGTAGTGGTCATCCATTTACCCTTGATGTCTAAAGGGGAGAGTAACTTGGTGTTTGAAATAAGCTTGGTGCTTAAGTTGATGTGTTTTACATGTATTTATAGGTTGTGGTGACTAAACACCAAAGTGGTTTCCATCAAGTCCAAAGGGGGAGATTGTTGGCATTATGACTAATGTGTTGTCCTTGATGGAAACCTACTTGATGAGTTGTCTTTTGATGGAAACCTAATTAATGAACATGACAACAGGATGTGTATACATGTGACAAAGGATTTGGTCAAGGGCATAGAAGTTCAGAGAATGAGGAATGACAAATATGAAGTTTGAAGAAGTATACACGGGTTCTGTGAAGAAAATCCACGTACATATGTGGGTATGAAGAAGAAAAGGTGCACATAGTTTCCGCACCATGGTATTCTAAATACTGAGGGTCATTACCATAGCATTGACCCATCGTATTGAGCCCAGCAATGGATATTTGATCCCATCAAAGAATACCATCGATATTAGTGTGGTTTTTACCCGTGGTATTGGACACGGTCTAAGCTATATAAGGAGATGAATATCAAAGTATTTTGGTGTGCAAGTAATGGATATTTCATGAATAGTTAGATCTAAAGCAAGTGCACATGTAATGGGCTATTAATGATCTGTTCGATTTGAAACTAAGTTTGCACCCAAGAATTTGATGATGGATTAGATCAAATTGATCTGAAATGACTATATTGATAGTGGATTTATTCGATCTGCAATATTTATGTCCGATGCATGTTTTGTTATGTATGCTGAGAGATGGTTTGTTCTGAAGATCTGATGTGCAACAAAGCTATATGTGAAAAATTGCAGATCTCTACGTGGGTTTGATAACCTGAAAGGTGTGTACACACACGGGTTTAATGTTGGTAAGTCACTTATCTATTCAGATCTATACACGGGTTTGATTCCTAAAAAGTGCATATACATGCGGAAGTGTTTTGAGGAAAGCACATATATAAGCTAGGATTTTTGATGAAAAATATGTCTGATTGCTCTAATCAATATTGTTGTGTTTCTGTTGTGCATCAATGAAGTCTTACTTGATGATATGGGTTTAACAATGATGATTGAAGTTGAATTGATTGAATGAAGAGTGATGATGTTTCTATCTATATGTGATGGTTCTGTGATCATTTCGTAATGATTCAGTGGTTCAGGGTTTAACTTAGTGTGTGTTTTAGAATAATAGTGATTCTATTTCAAGATTCAGTTTTTTGAGATCTATACACGGGTATGCTTCAAGGAAGTGGCATATACACGTGGGTTTACTAAAGTAAAGTAGTGTATATATTCTGACATTTTATTGATCATGGTTTTTAGTTGGTTCATTAATTTGATGTAGTGCCTGGGTTTAGTATTGGTATTCTAGTTACAATGATCTAACTGTTTTGGTTGTTTGAGAATAAGTCGATTGATTTGGATCTCCATTCGTTTAGTGATTGGTTGATTCAGTTGTTTCAATGATTAAGTGACTTTTTGCAGTGATAATATTTAGTTTTAATATTTGGTATTGGGCTTAAATGATGGTAGTGGGTCCAGTCTAAATTTTTTATGAAAAGTGACCTACAAGTTGTGATGTTTTGTAACAGGTGGATCTAGCATGAAAATTTATGAAACATGGTCCATGGTGGTGCTAAGAGGTGGAGCCCTCAATGAGGGAGTCAAAGCTTCCTTCTAGTGGTAGTTGGTAAATCAAATCAAGGGGTTGCATCTCCCTTCCGGTGAGTGTTGGTAAACAACATCAGGGGGTTGGAGCTCCCTTCCAGTGGGTGTTGGAGAACAAAATAAGGCTCTAGCCTTTTGCAGGTGGGTTCCCGCGTACTGGTACGAGTCTGCACCAATACAATATTTTAAATATTTTTTCATTATAATAAAATATGAAGACAAAGATGACAACAATGGTGGTTTTTTTCCCACATTGGGTTCCAACCTAAAGAGACTTGTGTTCATGTGTGTTGATGTGTTGCTTATGTATGATGGTTTATTATGTTCTTATTGCACATGGTTACTATGTAATTAATGCACATTGAAGTACTGATACAATATTTTAAGTTAAACATATGATGAATTAACTGAAAAGTAAGTAAACTAGATATACACTAGTTGTCTACAAAAAATTCGCGTACATACACATGTTTCTTTTAGTAAAGTCGCGTATAAAAATCATAGTAAGAAAAGAAAAAGTTTTAGTGGGTTCTAAATACAGATTCACTCCCCCTCTTAGTATTTTTTGCAAAATCTTTATATTTCTATGTCCACTTTAATGATGGTTGGATCTACTTTCCATTTGCAGCTCTGTTCTTTTGATAGAATGTGCACAACTTTCTGCTTCCCATTTTTGTGTAATGTATTGAACCTCACATATGGTGCTTCTTTTGGAGTTTCTTCCGAATGAGGATTAAATTTTGATTGACCTACAAAGCTAGCTAGTTGACGGGGCTTAGAGGAATTGTAATAGTTATTTATCCCTTCATCCTCGGGCCTAAAAAAAGTCCTGCTTGGCTAGCTAAAATGAATCCTTGCACAATGTTCTTGTTCTTCCTTTGGCTTCCTTTCTCCAATGGTAGAGTGCTCCAAGTATTCTCTAAGTGTGCAATAGTATGAGAGAATACAAAGAATACATAGAGAGATCCAAAACTAAACTGACAAAAGGTTGTGAACTAATCCTCAATAGCCTTTTTATAATTGAGGCCTCTATTTTCTTCATTTTCCATTATTTTTCCTTCAATTTCCTCCTCACATGCAACCTTTTACCTTTGACATTCCATTTTTCCTATTTTCCATTATTTTCATAAATAATATGCCAATTAATTCCTCTTTTCCTTTTCAATGCCTTTGCCATTTCCTTTATCGATTTCCTTAGCCATAATAAACCATATGAACACCCACTAGGATGTTTTTATCAACATTCGGCTTGGAATAAGTGCCCCATGACCTTGGTCTTATTTTTTCCTTTACTAACTTTATTACATGAAATTTTAACCCACGGTTGTTATAGACCCCTCCCCCTTAGGGGAGCACCGTCCTCGATGTTTGATGACACCTATAACCAGCAACACCAATGAAAATAAAAATAGAATGCTCATGGAGCTTTATATCTTAGATCAATCTAGTATTTACAATGAAAAATATACTTAAAAGGAAAACCAACATGACAAACATACCACTTATTAGAGATTTATAGCTCAACTCATTGTAGTATTTACAATGACAAGCATACATAAATATGTAAATGTACCAAAACTCATTTGACTCCATTGGAAAATAATGAAGGATACATTCCCACATCTGATTAGCCATCTACCATGTTTCTTCATCAGGACTAAAGTCCTTCCGCTACACTTTAACTTTCTCTATTGCTCGATTCCAGAGCGTGAGTTGTTTCTGCTGCCAAATGCACTGAGGTTCTAGCTAGAATTATTCTTTTGGCTCCACCTGTAATATAGACCAATAGATCACATGATCAACATCCTTTACATATATTTTAAGTAATGAAACATGGAAAACATCATGGAATTTCACTGTCAGCTGCAGTCCAAGTCTGTAGGCCACTGGTTCAATTATATGAAGGATCGTGAAAGTCCCGCAATACTGAGGTATCAACTTCACACATGAACCAATCCTCAAGGATCTATTCTTAGGCTTGATGCACAAGTACACATGTTCCCCAACTTGAAACTACTTAAATTCCCTATGTTGGTCTGCATAACTCTTTTGTCTATCTCCTGATGTCCTTAGATTATTCTTGATAACATACATTTCCTTTTCCATCTCTGCCAACATGTCTGGTCCTATGAACACCCTATTCATTGGATCACTCCAGCTGATAGGAGTATTACAACTCCGCCCATAAAATTCCTTAAACAAAATCATCCTCAGTTTGTCCTGATACCTATTGTTGTAAGCAAACTCTACCAGTGGAAGATACTCTTCCTACTTCTACTATTGATACATAACATACATTCTCAACATGTCCTTCAGAATCATGTTGACCCTCCATCTATGTCCATATGTATGTGAATGATAAGTAGTGCTTAGGGCCAACTCTATACCTAAACCTACAAATAACTCTTTTGAAAACTTGGAAATGAACTTGGCATCTCTATCTGACACAATATTCTTCGAAACACCATGCAACATCACTATATCTCTAATGAATACCTGGGCTACCTCACTAATTTAATAAGTAGACTTAACCACTACGAAGTGAGCTACCTTAGTCAACCTGTCAACCAAAACCATGATAGAATCATGTTGTTTAGATGTCCTCGACAAACCTGTAATGCAATCGATATCAATGACCTCCCATTTCCATTCTCAAATAAGAATCAACTATAGTAAACTACTTGGATGCTCACACTCTGCCTTTACCTATTGACTCCAAACACATTGCAATGAAATCAACTACCTCTTTCTCCAAATTCAGCCAATTGTAGAAATTATTCACCACTATCAATGTCTTATGTTATATTAGGTCACATGAATATGACTTAACATGAAATTACCACAAGATAATATTCTTGAGCTCAATACTTTCTAGCACATAGATCCTGTCCCTAAATCTAACCAAACCATCTACCATGAGATGAAAATCCAGATCCTATTCACTTATACCCTGCTGCTGTAATTTGTGCATAAGCTCCCTATACCTATCATCATGTTGTCCCCCCTATAAGATATGATCTTGTAAATCTATCCCATATGAACTCATACATGTTATGTGACTTACTTGCTCTCTTCTCCTAAGAGCATCTATAACCTTGTTCTCTTTTCCCGCATTGCCATCCACCCATATTTCCTAGCATTCATATTAGGTTTTCCAAATAAGTATCTCATCCCATTGTGATCAATCATTAGAATGATCTTTCTGCCAAGAAGGTAGTGCCTCCACATATTCAATGCATGAATGGCCACTTCCAACTCAAGATCATGTGTCACATAGTTACGCTCCTGCTCATTCAATTTCCTTGACTTGTAGCATACCACTTGTCCCTCCTGCATTAGGGCTCCACCATGTCCTCTCTTCAAAGCATTTGTACATACCATGAGCTATTTATCTAGAACTACAATATTTAGAACTAGATAATGTGTAAGAAACTACTTTAACTGCTCAAAAATTATTTCACATTCCTTTGTCCATTCAAATTAATTTCCTTTCCTCTACACTGATGTAATAGGATAAGAAATTGGTGAAAAGTTCCTGATGAATCTCCTGTAGTAATCTTCTAATTCCATGAATGATCTAACCTCATCCACATTTATAGGAGCTTATCATTCCATGATAGCTCTTATATTTTCTAGATCCACTTCTATGCATTCCTTGGAAACAACATTCCCTAAGTAATGAACTTTTGTTTGAAAGAAACTACACTTGCTAATCTTGGCATACAATTGATGCTCTCTTAGAAATATCGATATTTCTTCTAGGCGTTCAACCTGCTCTTTCTCATTCTTATAATATATCAATATATCATCAATGAATATAATAACAAACTTTTCCAAATAAGGACACAACATACTGTTCATCAAACACATGAAAGTAGTTGGAGCATTAGTCAAACCAAAAGAAACCACAACAAACTCATAATGCACATACCTGGTTCAGAAAGCAGTCTTGCAGATGTCCTCTTCTTTAATGCATATCTGTTGATATCCGTATCTCAAGCCAATCTTCGAGAATACTGTTGTTCCCTTCAACTGGTCAAACAAGTCATCGATCCTCAACAACGGATACCTGTTCTTGATCGTCACCTTCTTCAACTGCCTGTAATCGATGCACAACCTGAGAGTACCATCCTCCTTCTTCACAAACAACACTGGTGCACCCCAAGGAGATTCACTTTGTCTTATGTATCCAATGTCAAGCATTTCCTTCAACTACAAGTTTAATTTCACTAACTATTGATATGCATTCGAACCCTTGCTTTTTCCAACTCAACATGTTTCCTAGTTTTATTCACCAACTTGGGAGGTGCACCTATGTGCTACATCACCCACTCACGCATGGTAATGATGGTTGTATGAACAACCTTGAGAGATTTAGCATTATCTTTGCACTTATGCTACATATCATGCAAGATGACAATTGTTTTCTGCATAGTGACAAGCTCCTTGTAGAGGCTTCTCATGGTATCTCCCAATGTTGATATGTCACCAAGTATGACTGCCGTAAGTTTTTCTAGATACACGTATGTGGGAGTTTATTTCTAGGCATATTCTTGGATTCGTTCCACCTCTTTCCTTACCATCTGTAAGTTCTATTCCATTTGTATGTCCTCATCCATGAGATACTTCGTGCTTGACTTGGTAGCACTTGCGAAGGCCAAGTTGGTTGCATCAATGGATTCTAGATTCCTCTTGGTATCTGTCACTAATGATTTCTCTAATGAATGTAAGAGATGTGAGATCATTTGGAAAGTGTTTCTTTCTCTCTTGTATAATATTCTTTTGAAGCTCATCATAGGTTAGATTGTCCGTATCCTTGACCAGACCATCATCAAGAGGAACAAGGATGGTCTAGTCAAGGATCCTTGTTCCTTTCCTTTCTATTGCCTTTGCCAATTTCCTTAGCCATAAGAAACCAAATGAACACCCACTAGGATGTTTTTACCAACATTCAACTTGAAATAAGTGCCCCATGACCTTGGTCTTATTTTTCCCTTTATTAACTTTATTGCATGAACTTTTAACATGTAGTTGTTATAGACCCCTCCCCCTTATCGAAACACCATCCTCAGTGTTTAATGACACCTATAAACACCAAGACAAATGGAAATCAAAATAGATTTCACTTGGAGCTTTATATCTTACCTCAGTTCAATATTTACAATGAACAACATGCTGAAATGAAAAACCAACATGACAAACATACCACTTATTGGAGATTTATAACTCAACTCATTGCGATATTTACAATAACAAGAATACATAAATATGTACATATAACAAAACTTGTTTTCATTCACTAGAAAAAAATGATAGATACATATCCCACATCTAATTAGTCATCTCCCATGTAGCTTCATTGGGCCCAAAGTGCTTCCACTACACTTTAACTTGCTCAATTTCTCGGTTTCGGAGCATGAGTTTTTTCCACTGCAAAATGCATTGAGTCTCTAGTTCGAATTTTTGTTTTGGCTCCACCTGCAATATAGACAAATGAAGCCCATGATCAACATCCTTTACATATATTTTAGATAATGAAACATGGAAAACATAATGGACTTTCACTGTCGGGCGTAGTGCTAGTCTATAGGCCATTGGTCCAATTATCTCAAGGATCTCAAAAGGCTCGCAATACTGAGGTGCGAACTTCGCACATGATCCAATCCTTTAGGAGTTCTTCTTGGGCTTGATTCTCAAGTACACATGTTCCCCAACCTGAAATTCCTTAAATTCCCTGTGCTGGTGTGCATAACTCTTTTGTTCGTCCTATGTTGCCTTTAGATTCTGCTTGATAACCTGCATTTCATATTTTGTCTCTACAAACATGTCTGCTCCTATCAACATCCTATTCACTAGATCAATCTAGCTAATATCAGTATTATAAATCTGCCCATAAAGTTCCTTAAATAGACTCATCCTTAGTGACTCCTAATACCCATTGTTGTAAGAAAATTCTACGAGTGGAAGGTACTCTTCCCACTTCTACTACTGATGCATAACATACATTATCAACATGTCCTCCAGAATCTTGTTGACCTTCTCTGTCTATCCATCTATCTGCAAATGATAAGCTGTGTCGAAGGAAAACCTTGTAACCAAACGTGCAAATAACTCTTTCAAAAACCTGGAAGTGAACTTGGCATCCTTGTCTGACACAATATTCTTCGGAACACCATGAAACCTCATTATATCTATAATGAATACCTGTGATACCTCACTAGCTAAATAAGTAGATGTAACCACTAGAAAGTGAGCCACCTTAGTAAACTTGTCAAGAACAACCATGATATGTTGGGTTGTGTTATATTCTTTCCACGACTAGCTACCCTTGTTAACTGGGGGTTAGAGGGGGGGGCAAAGCCCCCCCTTCATTGCATCAATTGCGCAGTGTGGGTGTCACAGGGGGTTTGAGGGGGCCAAGTAGCCCCCCTCTATGGGGTCCGGGGTAGTGCCTCGGGGAATTTTTTTTTAGACGCTATAGTAGGTTGGGCAGATGTACCTATGGTTTTGTGTATGGTTTTCGCACATGGTTTTGGACACGATGGTTTTTGTTTCATAGTATTGGATGCTTTGGCATTTATAAATATGTATTGTAACATTGAAAGGAACATAATGAAAAATGAAGCTAGTAGTCCCAGTTTTGGGATCCAAGGGAAAATCTATGTGTATATGTGTTTTATGTGTTATGCTTTCGCATTATTTATTTTATGTGTTTTAGAATTTATATGCAGGTAATTTTTGTACGGGGTTAAAACCTACATTTGGTATCAGAGCTGTTTTGGCTTCAAGGGGATGCCTTTGTTGCTTAGGGATTTTGCTCAGGCCTGTGGTAGACCTTGTTCAGTGGGAGATCTACCAGATCAATTCTGGTGGTGAAAGAAGATGGCGAGCAGTGGAAAGATAGAGATTGAGAGATATAATGGTCAAAGTTTTGAGTTATGGAAACTCAAGATAGAGGATCTGTTGGTGGATAAAGACTAGTGGATCACGGTAGATCTAGGTACTAAACCAACGAGAGTGTCCGATGAAGAATGTAAGAAGTTTGATCAGAAGGAAAAGAGCATAATATGATTGTGTGTATCAGATTTAGTATTTCTAAATGTATCAGAGGAAGCTACGGCAAAGGATTTGTGGGACAAATTAGGGACTTTGTGCCAATCTAAGTCTCTGGTGAATAAATTGTTCCTACGGAAAAGGCTGTATAACCTGAGGATGAAAGATGGAGACTCGGTGACAGAGCATCTGAACGCATTTAATATTGTGGTAAGTCAATATTGTCTGTTGATATTAAAATTTCAGATGAAGATAAGTGCATTAGTTTGTTGTGTTCTTACCAGATTTGTGGGATAGTCTAGTTATTGCAATAGGTAGCAATGCAACTACCTTGTAGTTTGATGAAATAGTCTCATCCTTGCTGAAGGAGGAGATGAGATGGAAAA
>APFE031655687.1:44038-75268 GCA_000404065.3 Pinus taeda
GGGGGTTAGAGGGGGGCCGAAGCCCCCCCTTCGTTGCACCGATTGCGCATGGGGGGCTCACAAGGGGTTTGAGGGGGGTGGGTAGGCCCCCTCTACAGGGTATAGGGTAGCACCCCAAGGAATTTTTTTTAGACGCTATATTAGGTTGGGTGGACCTACCTATGGTTTTGTGCATGGGTTTCGCACATGGTTTTGGATGCGATGGTTTTTGTTCCATGGTATTGGATGCTTCGACATGTATAAATATGTATTGTAACATTGAAAGTAACATAATGAAAAATTAAGCTGGTAGTCCCGGTTTTGGGATCCAGGGGAAAATATTTGTGTATATGTGTTTTATGTGTAATGCTCTCGAATTGTTTATTTTCTGTGTTTTAGAATTCGTATGCAGGTAATTTCTGTACGGGGTTAAAACCTGCATGATAGAATCATGTTGTTTAGATGATTTCCTCAACAAGTTTGTAATGAAATCCATAGAAATGGCCTCCCATTTCCATTCTGGAGTTGGAATCAATTGTAGTAAACCAATTGGATGCTTATAATCTTCCTTTACCCATTGACAATCCAAATACATTGCGACAAACTCAACTACCTGTTTCTTCATATTATGCCAATAGAAAAACTTCTTCACTGTTGTCAATGTCTTTTGATATCCTCGGTGACCTAAAGATGACTTACCATGAAATTACCCCAAGATAAGCTTCTTCAGCTCACTATTTTCTGACACATAGACCTTGTCCCTAAATCTAACCAAACCCTGTTCCAGGAGATGATAATCCACATCTTTTTCACCTGCACCCTATTGTTGTAATTTGTGCCTAATCTCCCTATAGTTCTCATCCTATTGTCTTGTCTCTAAGATCTGATCCTATAAATCTATCCCATATGAACTCATAGTTTCTTTGTGATTTACATGCACTCTTCTGTTAAGAGCATCTACAACCTTGTTTTTTTTTTCCCTTAATGTACCTGACCTCGAAATAAAATTCACTGAGCATGGCCAACCACCTAGCTTGCTTGGAATTGGTATTAGGTTTTTCAAATAAGTATCTAATGCCACTGTGCTCACTCATCAATAATGAAGCTCCTTCTAAGAAGGTAGTGCCTCGACATATTCAATGCACAAATGATCACTGCAAACTCAAGATCATGTGTCACATAGTTTTGTTCATGCTCTTTCAGTTTCCTGTACTCATAGAATACCACCTATCCCTCCTACATTAGGACTCCACCAAGTCCTCTCTTGCAAGGATCTGTATATACCATGAACTCTTTATCTAGATCTTTGAAAAGTTCAAATTTCTTTCCTTTCCTCTCCAATGATGTAATACGATAGAAAATCTGTGAAACGTTCTTGATGAACCTCCTATAATAACCTGCTAACCCCATGAATGATCTAAAATCATCCAAATTTCTAGGAGCTTCCCATTCCATGTTAGCTCTTATTTTTTCTGGATCCACTGCTTTGTCTTCCTTAGAAACAACATGCCCCAATTGATGCTCTCTTAGCAATCTCAATATTGTTGTTATGTGTTCGACATGCTCTTCCTCATTCTTAGAATATATCAATATATCATTAATGAATATAATAATAATAATAAATCCAAATAAGGGTGCAACGCGTTATTCAACAAACACATGAAAGTAGCAGGAGCATTAGTCAAACTGAAAGGAACCACAACAAACTCATAATTCCCATATCTAGTTCAAAAATTAGTCTTGTAGATGTCTTCTTCTTTGATGCATAGCTAGTGATATTCAAATCTCAAGTAAATCTTCAAGAAAACTATTTCTCCCTTCAATTGGTCAAACAAGTGATCGATCCTCAGCAATGGAGATACCTATTCTTGATTGTCACCTTGTTAAACTACTTGTAATTGATGCATAACTTGATATTACCATCCTTCTTCTTCATAAAAAACACTTGTGCACCCAAAGGAAATACACTTGGCCTTATGTATCCCTTGTCAAGCATTTCCTTCAACTACAACTTCAATTTCACTAACTCTAGAGTGCTCATCCTCTATGATACCCCTAGTATTAACTCAATAGAAAAGTCCACTTCCCTGCGAGGATGAAACTTTGAAATCTCTATTGGAAACATGTCATTAAACTACTGCAAGACTAGGTACCTCTTCAAGACTTCTACATCCTCAACATCCTTAACTTTATTACTCGAGATATGAACCGCAAATAACAAAAATTCTTTCCTATGACTACAATTTTCCTACATAGTTGTAACCATTCTAAGTGATGTTGCATTCTTCTTACCCTGCAAGATTATCTATTCTCCATTGTCATCCAAACAATCAATGGCCTTTTCATAACAATCCACTTTAGTCCTGTGAATATACAGCCAATCCATGCCCAAAAATATACTACATGATCCGAACGAAATTACAATCAGATGTGCTAATGTAGGTATACCATTCAACTCAAATGCACAAGCTCTTATGCAATGATGAACTCTCTTCTTAGTACCTATAGCCAACTGCATTAACCAAGACTCTACATTCACTTCTTTTCTCAAACCACACTTATCTAGTAGGTTAGGGTTAACATAACTATAATTAGATCTAGGGTCAATCAAAATAGAAACAACTTGATCACAAATATTACCATCCATATTAATAATAGGTGCCTGGTGATATTCTTGCCTCTTATCCAATGCTTCATAGATCTGAGGAATACTCTGCCCAACATACCCAATTGTTTTTGCCTCCTATGCACTATAGATATGAGGCCTACCACCCTGATATGGTGGACAATCATTCTTGTGATTATCCTTTCCACATATCCAATGTTGCAATTCTCGCCTACCACCGCCTCTCTTTTTATACTCTCCAGGCTATGAACCATTTCCCTTCTTAATTGCATTAAACTTCTTCTAAGGAACAACATTATCTTTTTCACCTACATCTTGAGGTATTGTTTGCTTCAGTGGCCACTAAAATTTAGCTTTTTCTTTCCATTTCAAACCCTACTAAGACTTTGTCTTATGCTTCAATTGCTCATAATAGTGTTTCAACTTCCCAATGACTTTTTCCAGTGACCGGGGCTCATCAAACTCAACCTGATCCTTGAAAGATAATGGTAATCCATTGGAAAATATCTAAAATTTATCTTTCTCATCCTTGAGACAAGGAACATACCTCAATAAATCCACAAACTTAGTCATGTACTCCTCATCTATCATAAATCCCATCTTTAGCTCATAGAACTCCTTGGCGTTACTGTCATAGTACCTCTCTGACAAGCACTTATTTCATATAAGCCTTTGGAACTCATGCCAACTCAACTCCTTTGTCTTGATGTCTCTGAGCCACTTCACATCTTTCCACCATATGTCTACTTTCCCTTTGAGAGTGAAAATAACTATCCTAACCTTTATGTTTTCAGTGTAATCATGCAACTCGAAGAACTTATTCATTCCAAGCAACCATGCCATTACATATTATGGATTATTTAATTATCCATCAAATGTAGGTGCCTTGTCTTTCTTGAACTCATCTATTAAATATCCCCTATCACTCCTCCTGTAATGATGAGAGAGATGATGACTGTGATACTTGTCTGAACTAGAAATGGAGTAAAGCCCATGTGCATTGTCTCTCCTATCAGGTGTATCCAAAAATATGCCATCTCTGGCCATATCATGTCTATCTAACCTATGCCCACCATGATATCTATTATGAAATTCTTCGTTAGTCTTGTCCTCTCATCCATGAATGATCCTAATCAGTCCTTGTCTTTGCAAATATGACAAAATCTAAAGGATAACTATATTGACCTATACTTGTTTCTCTTATGCCCTGGTAAATCTCTCTTATGACTAAATGATTATGTCATTATCTATTTTGTAGCTTCTTATTCATGCCTTTAAACTTATCAAAATACCTGTTATGTCAGGAGAGTACCCATTTCCATGTTTCTCATCTAATCTATAGGGAGTGTTGTGAACTATAATCCACCACTTTTAGTCATATTTTATCCTCTTCTTCTTGCAAAAATATCATATCAAATAAACCAAACAAAAAAATAACCAACATACCTCAATATAGTTTAGGGAAGGATATTTCACCTGCAAGATCAACTAGATTAGCACGATAAATGTATAATCATAATCATAACAATATATCAACATCATCCCTGACAATACCAACTGCATATCATGACCTCATGCACGACAACCATAACTATAAAAATGCATGCATAAAACATATAGACACTGACACACATAATAAATACATATACAACTGACATGAATTCATGACGAACATATTACACCCATCCTGTCTAATTGTTGAACTTGGTAGCTCTGATACCAATCTATGGTATCATATATCACCCAAAGAGAACTGAAACCCACTCTGAAATCAGTCTGTAACATCCTCCTCCCACACTTACCCAAGTTCACCATTCCATTAGGGTAAAAATGTGACAAAGTTATTATGATATGACTAAACATCATAGGTATAGTTAAGGAAGTGGAATCGTCCAACCAAAACTTTATTGACCTTCCTCGGGGCTATAGGACCCCCAAGAGCTAAACAACCACTCCAGGTGCCCAAACCATGAGCTAACTTTCTTTTTCACTGACCTGGACTCCTAGTCGCTTGCATAACAAGGAAAGCTAGTGATTATAAGAGTCCAGTCGCATGGGTAACCCTTCCTCCTAGCAATTACAGTCTAAATTACACATTTCTGTGCATGCAACCCCAAGATTTGAGCCACTTTTTCAGGGCTAGAATCCAGACGACTACAAGGAACTTGATAAAACTTTCCAGAATGATGAATGACACAAGGATAAAGCCATTAATGCAAAATTTAGACAATAATTTGACCTAACAAGGCCTGACCATGTCACTCATTTCATCAAACACATCATGAACATGTAATCTATAGGTTATAAATGCATATATGAACATAGGGGTATCATATTTATCTAAAAATCATGAAGAATGATTCCCTCTCACAATAGTTGCAATAGCATTTATTGGGTAATGCATTTATAATTCATTCATGTACTAATCAAAACATTATGAGAGCTTGTTGATGGTGGTGGACTTGGCAAAATTCAGGGGGTCTCCTTGATATGAAGAACCTATTAGACCTCACACCATTTGAACCAGGAGCCCCATCTGGAATATGACTTGGTTGTTGAAATAATTCATTTTATTGGTATGCCTTAACTGCGATAATGCATAGGATGATGTATTTGTGACTTTGGTGAAACAAGTGTATAGGTATGTGAAGAGTCAAGTGCAATTCCTGCAAGGTTCTAACATGACAAAGTGAAAGTGATTGATCTCCTTAGAAGGCTTTAATAGCATGCATCTTGCAAGGACCACATGAGCATAAATGGAATCATGAGTTAGCTTGCAAAACAGTTCACAAGATAACCATAATTGAAATATACAACACCATGCATTCAACAAGATTCTTACTAATGCAAACAAAATAGCTCATAAGCGTTAGTGTAAATGAAATAACATATATTGCAAACATAACAAGAGTATTCCTACTATACTCACAACATATGCATGAAAATGTGCCATCTCTAATATTTTATTAAAGTGAAAGTACCAAACATGCATATACAATTTCCAAATCACTAGTCCCAACAGTGGAATATGAATCCAACACCTGCTCCTATAAAGAAATATACTCCCTCTATGCTAAGGAGAAGCCAAGGCTCTCAACAAAACTTCCTATCTTCTAATCCTAAGCCAACATCCTGGCCAAAATCACTCTACATGAGTTATGAGGGCATATTTATAACAACTATGATGACTAACCATCTCCCCTTTGTAACTCTTGGACTTACCTCATGTATCTTTATTGGGATGGGGTCCCCTAGGGAAAAATGAAATTAATTAGTCATTTCTTGTATACAATTTTGTAAAAGATGCAAAGTCTCTATGATTTGTGGAAGCAGAGCGTGCAGATGAATAAGAGTCAAAGGGGCTTAGCCCCTTGTTTTAAGTAAAGTTTTGAGTTGGTTTTGAGATTCACCCATTGTCTGTGGACCATGGCATTCTATGGGAAAGTCTATAAATAGTGAGTCTTAGCGAGAGAAAGAAGTAACTTAAATAGAGAATTGGGTTCATTGAAGAGCCTTGGGCAGGAGCTAAGGTAGGAAGGGTCTACTTCCTATGCTTAGGTAGAGAAAGGAAGGCTCCGCGACTGAGTGTGTGGAGGCATAGGTAGAGTCCATAACTGAGTGTATAGACCCCTGCAGCTTTGTGCGTAAGGAAGTTTGAGTCTGTAATCAGTGGATTGAAGATCAATAAAGACACTTTTATGAAGAATTACTAAGTATTTTTGTTTATCTCTGTTAATGTTATATGTTGTGGATAAAAGAGATATTTTATGAATTACTGATTAAATTCTATGCAACCGTATTTAATTTATCTTAGTAATATATGAAATGAATGCTTGGCCACTTCCGCGAAGATTCTGGTGGTTTCTCTTATGTTTTCTAACGAATTAAGTAGATTTGCATGAACTCAAATTTAGGATTACTTTCTCATGCATGTAAGTAGGAGAATCAACGGTTAAAGGTATACAAGGACTGGTCATGGGCCTTTGCAAAGGTTTGAAGGCCACATTAACTGAGTTGTAGTAACGTACCCTAGGAGTTTATCTATCTGCGCGAGGGAAAATCCAAGGCACTGGAAGACATCACACTACTCTCTAGATGTAGAAAATTGGTTCTTGCATCCCCCCATACTGCTTCAGGTGAGACTACAACCTGCATTATGCAGGTTGTTGCTGAAAGGGCCAATAATGTAGGGTTTTGTTGGTTGGTACAACTAACTCTGAACCTGGTTCCAGACCCCCTAAGCCAACAAATGGTTCTGTTTCTAGGACCAGGATTTGCTTGAAAGAGATGTGTGATGTCTCATCATTGAAACCTTACCAAGAAAGAAATTGAAAGGTGGTTGGAGCGGAAGATTCACAAGTTTGCGGTGCAAGAAAAGAGGAATCCACGTCTGTCAAAGGAAGATTGGTTGGATATATATCTGTATATGGAGATACATGAAATCTTCTTCTACACCTTCCCCATTGAACTGTACAAGTGGTCAGCCAATTTGACAAACAGTCAAGGAAGGTGGAAGCTTGATAGTCCTATAGTGTGGACTCTAGAATTGGTGCGACAACTAGAAGATTATGAAAACAAGATCACACGGCTTGTCGATCACTGGATTGATCAAATTCGAGGAGCATTTGTAACATAATTAGCAGTTGATACCTTAGTCATATATCGCGAAGATTCTTCAAAGGACCACGACGTAAGTATTTAAGATCATTGAATACTTGGATTAAAATCTTCTTATGTGAAAAACGGGTGATGCCATTACCTTGATGTTTGAAGCTACGTGAAGTGGAAGATTCTTTAGAAATCACGAAGGATCAGGACCAGAGTATAGTCCATTGATTGGACCTCCTTCAAGTGATGATGAAGGGGTGGGGTAGACTATACTGCAAAGCGTTGTTCAGCTAATCACTTAGGGGATCCCTAGAACAAATCATCCATCCACTCCACCTCCACCTCCACCTCCACCTCCACTGCATACACCTTCACCCACACCTCCACCTCCACTGCCACCTTTCAACATGGTGAACGCAATGAAAATGTCGATCTTCAATGGTATAGGAAGTGAAGATCTAGAGCAATTCTTGGTTTTTTGTGAATGTTGTATGGATAGATCAATAGATCACTGATGATAACATAAAGAAGGCACAATTGGTTACCACTTTGCAGGATCGTGCACTAACCTGGTACATTAAGTATTGTGTTGATAATCCTCTTGTGGCACTAACAGAGACTAAGACGGCTTTGAAAAAAGAGTTTAGTAAGCCTAAATCTGACTCACAGCTAGTGATTGAATTTAAATATACCATGATGAAGGTTGAGGAGATGCCTTGGGATTTTGATCAAAGGTTGAAGTGCCAGATCAGAAAATCTAACATGCAAATCACAGATCGCTAGCATCGTGATTGGTTTATCATGTCGCTTCTAACCCATTTGAGGATTTCTCTATCATATCAAAAGCTAGATACATAGGCAGAAGCCTTGGAGATCGTGATGAGGCTACATGCATCACCTATTCAGGATACAAATCTAGGGGTATAACAAATCCACTCATAGATAACAGGCTTACACCTAGAGCTATAGAGTTTGAACAAAGACAAGGAGATTAAACCAGAAATATGCGTAGAAGTCTGGTGTTTGAATTGCAAGGGCCATGGGCATGATAAAGATCATTGCCCCATATATGCGAATTCTATTATAGGAGGGGAACCAATTCCACTCAAACCTCAAGCCCCAGTAGGACCAAGCATGGGGGTTGTGTTGTGGTGTGCCATTTGTCAAGTTACTGAGCAACATGCAATGGACAATTGCAATTTACTTCATAAGTTTGTTCAGACACCCCAACAGTTGTCCTATAATTTTTACAAATTTGTGGGCTACGATGAGTGCCAATGTCAAAGCTCTGAGCTGATGATGGAAAGAACCCCTACATACCATATGCAAGTAGAAACTCGGCCTCCAAATCAAGGCATTGGAGGAGTGCGCAGAGATTATCAAGGTCAAGGATGGGGCCAAGGAGGAGGAGGACCTAGTATAGGTCACGGTAAGATTATCTACTACAACTATGGATAGTTGGGGCACTATGCGTGAGAATGTTAGAGTCCTACACACCGGTCATGTCAATACTGCAGGAAGTTTGACCATACTATAGAAGAATGCGCAGTGCTAATTTCTGAAATGCAAGAGAAGAAAACACAACCTCATCAGCCAACACATAATTTACAAATGATGAGGGTTGAGCCCCTCAAGGAAGATCAAAGTGTTAATATTGTGCTAAGAAGTGGAATGACGAATGATGATGATAAAGGTAAACAACTTGAAGAAGAGGGGTGGGTCTGCAAAGAGCCAAAGAAAGAATTTGGCTTTGATATAGATCGCAATCAGGAAACTTTTGTGGAATCCAAGAAGAGATTCATGGAGGCCTCCACCTTTGGAAGCTAGGGCAAGATACAAGAACTCGACGCACCTAAAAGTGTCGATCCTTCTATATTGACTATGTTTTTGGAGACCTGCATGAAACAATTGTGTGATAGCAAGGCTATGGAAGGCCTACAAGAATTAATAAGTAAATGTGTGAGAAAGGAAAAGGTCCCTGATGAACACCACGCGGTTAGACATATTGGCAAGAATAAGGCATGAACAGGGCGAGAGATGAGGCTAACAATGCATATAGATGATTATGAGATGGACCAGGTCATCTTGGATCTAGGGTCCGATGCGAATGTTTTACCGAAACAGACACGGGAAATGATGGGGAGGCTTATGCTATAGTGGTCTCCGATTCAGCTTAGGATGGTGAACCAGTAGAAAATCATCTACATGGGATGGTTATATGGGGTAACGGTGGATATCGAGGGTGCGAGTGCAGTGGAAAACTTTGAAGTTATAGAAATTGTCGATGACAATAATCCTTACCCCACTCTCTTGGGAATCAATTGGGCTATTGATATGAATGGGCTCATTAATTTGAAGAAAATAATGATGTCATTTGAAAGAAAGTCGCTTAGGATTATAGTGCCACTAAACCCTGTAGAAGGGGTGTGCTATATTGAAGCAGTCTGTGATTATGAAGAAAGTGACGATGACTTGGATCAAATCTACAAGATAACAATGCGAGATCCGAACTGGATCAATCTGACAGTAGATGGGTAGATTTCATGGGGCTAGGAGAATTCCTGCACCTATGATTCATATGAGAAGTTAGAGAATTGGCAAAATTTCTTACATGAATTTTCTGCATTGTGATGCAATATGGTGATGAAGTCACTACGCTGTGTTTCGTCGAAGGTAAGAAAATTACCTTACTATGATGGTTTAACTGACGTAGATCTGTTTTTGGATGAATTTGAGCATGAAGTCCCTGAGGACCACTGCTTCGAAGTGTCAGACTTGGCACTGTGTGCTATGCATGCACAATGGTGGGGTACGCATAAGGATAATTTTGCTATATGGCGAGATTACAAAATAATGATGAAGCTATGGTTTGGGCATACTAATACTAGAATGACTAAGAAGTATGATGGAAAGGATGATCCACACGATCACCTGGAAAAATAGACTAATGCATGGGGGATAGAACTACAGCCTAAATGGAGGCACATATTTTTTCATACCTTGGATACACTCCCCATGAACTGGTATCTTGAAACGGAGTTCCACCATGGCACTGCAGAGTGGGATGTCTTGAAGGAAGAGTTCTTATTAACTTTCAGTTTTGAAGACGGGTTTGCAAGTATCGATGAAGTGTTGCAAGAGATTAAAGTGGTTATCTTTAGAATATTGAAGGAACATATAGAAGGGACCCAACTAGACTAGAGCACCCAGCTGCGTCATGGCTTGGTGTTGGGAGCGGAATCCCCCAAGGGAAGTTTTGTGGCTAAAAGCCCATGTTTAAGTCAAATTTTTGTAATATTATTGTAAAGACTCTGCGTTTTGTGGTCGCGGAGCACGAAGGTGTTATGTGTCTCAAAGGGTAGTTTGCCCTTAGTTTTGTAAATTAAAGTCAGCTGTAAGAGATCTACCGATGGTCAGCAGACCATGGGATTGTATAAAAAGAGCTAACTCTAAGTAGTTAGAGGCATCGAACATGTAAGAGAGTCATAGCTTTAGAGCAAGAAGTCTATGTCTTGGGTTGTAGCGTAGGTAGAGGCTAAACAATTGAGAGTGCAGAGGCCTAGGGTAGAAGTTTGCAATTGAGTGTGCAGACCCCTGCAGTTGTGTGTGTAGGGTGAACAGGGTTTGTAACACTTAGAAGATATAATAAAAGGAGTTATTCTACAATTTCTGTGTGTTTGTTATGTTGATGGGTTTGGATATTTTATGTATGAATTTCCTTATTATTCTTCTATGATGCGCAAATGAATATAGTTACATTGAATAATTAAATGCAATTATGAATATCTGATTACACGGTGATAGCTTTAAGTATTCAAAAAAACAAGCAAATCACTTAGGGTACATAAGGAATCTGCACGACATGCTGCCATAACAATGCGAAAATACCTAAGCCCTAGATTAGGGTTGCACAAAGGTCGATCGTACACTTTTGTGAAGGTATTGAAAAAAGTGGGTTTGTCTTACAAGCTTTAGAGCGAGATCACCTATGTGAAGGTAGGGATAAAAGAGAACAAAAGACATCACAACCATCTCAAGGGTGTGGAAACTTGGTTCTAGCATCCCCCCATACTGCTTCAGGTGAGACTTCGGTCCGCACTCCGCAGGCTGATGCTGAAAGGGATAGTAGTGTAGGGATTTGTTTGGCTAATTAACGTTGAACCTGGGTCAAGCCCCATCAAACCAACAAATGGTTCAGTTGCCGGGACTAGAATTTGTGTAAGAGATGTGTGATGTCATATCACTGGAATCCAAATAAGAAGGAGATTGGAGACTAGTTGGATAGAAAGATACACAAATTCGTGGCACAGGAGAATGGAAACCCGCGACTGACAAAGGAACAATGGTTGAACTGATACCTATATACATAGATCCATGAGATATTTTTCTGCTCTTTCCCTATTGAGCTATACGAGTGGATCGCAAAGCTAGCAGATAGCCAAGGAAGGTGGAAACTTGACGGTCTCATTGTGTGGACCCCGGAGCTAGTGCAAATGTTGGAAGCATCGAAGGATAAGATCGCCCGCGCTATCAATCATTAGCTCGATTGTGTCATAGGAGGATTCATGGCTGAATTCACCATTGACACCTGAGTCATCTATAGCGAGGCGGAGCAACTCTTTTTCAAAGGATCATGAGGTAAGTACATAAAATATTTGAATACTTGGATTAAAATGATGTTGTGTGAAAAGTGGGTTATGCAACTACCTTGATGTTTGAGATTACGTGAAGCGGAAAAACTTATAGGAATGAAGGAAAAAAGGGTGCATAGTATAACCCCTTGATTTCACCTCCATGAAGTGACAACGAAGGGATATTGAAGGTTTCTTCGTGAAGTGCTATTCAGTTAATAAGACAAGGATTCCCGTGAATACCACCTCCACCCACACCACCACCAACTTCACCACCATCGCCTCCAACTTCACCCTTACCACCTCCACCTCCATTGTGGTTTAGTATGGAAAATACAATGAAGTGGCCTTTGTTCAAAGGCTTGGTAAATGAGGACCCGAACCAATTTTGGTTCATTGTGAGGGTTGTATGGGAATCTCAAGGTGTTACAGATGATCATATAAAGAAGGCAACACTGGCTAGTGCTCTGCAAGATTGCGCACTAACCTAGTATATTAAGTACTCTAATGATACCCTGAATGCTAGAGTAAAAGACATCTAGGCAACATTAAGAGTTTAGTAGGCCTAAATCTAAGGCATAGTCAATTGTGGGATTCAAAGATATCGTGATGCAACCAGGCGAGATGCCTTGGGAACTTGATCAGAGGCTGAAATGTACAATTTGTAAAGCCAACATGAATTTGACAGATGGACAACATTGCAAGTGGTTTGTGGCTTCCCTACTACCACACTTAAGGAGTGCGCTATTGCAATAGAAGATAACAACTTAGGCAGAGGCCTTGGACATTGTCATGAGACTACATGAGACTTCGATGCAAGATCCTAATCTAGGAGTTTAGCAGATCCATGTGCAGCTAAATAATTTTTTCCTTGAGATGTAAAGTTTGAAGCAGGACAGGATGGTTCAACCAGAGGTATGCGAGAGGTATGTTGCTTGAAATGCAAGAGTCAGGGTCATGACAAAGACCATTGCCTAGTCTTTGCAAACAACATGACAGGAGGAGGACCAATGCTTTTAAGGCTAGAAGCTCAAGCAAGACCTAGCGCGAGGCCTACATTATGGTGCGCTATTTGTCATGTAGCCAGAAAACATGCCACAGATAATTGTCACTTGCTACAGAAGTATGTACAAGCACCACAACAGATGTTCTGCAACTTTTGTAGGTTGGTAAGACATGATGAGCATACTTGCAGGAGCTATGAATTGATGATGGATAGAAATCTCGCCTATAGGGTTCAGCCGAAACGCGGCCCCTTGACCAGAATGTAGGGATGGTGTGAATAGGATTTCAAGGGAGCAGATGAGGCCGAGGCAAAGGAGGACCTGGTAGAGGTCGAGGACAATTGATTTGCCACAATTGAAGAGGACTATGACACTATGCTTGCAATTGCACTAATCTAATGCATCCATCATGCAATTATTGCATGTTGTCTGATCATGAAATAGAAGACTGTCCTACGCTGATAGCTAGGATACGTGGCAAAGGGGCGCTACCGCCTTTGCTGACTCAGAAATTGCAGATGACGAGGTCTAAGCTAGGCGAGGAAGATCCAAACATAAATATAGTGTGCAAGAGTGGAATCACGACAAGAGATGACAAGGGGAAACAACCAGAAGACATTACATGGGTTCTGTTAGTGTCGGTATCTTCATCCCTCTGTTAGAGATCAAATTCTCTTGTTGCATTGCATATTAGGTATCTCGCTTAGTCATTTGCATTCCATTAGGAGCATGGATCATCTGATGGTAGTGGCTTGTTGTACATTTTCCCTCATGTCCTTTACATGCTAGCTCATTTCCATTCATCAATATCATCTGCAGTTACTTTTTGTCTTTAAATTAGTAATTTCTAGGGTTTCAGTTTCATTAGGTCTAGGGTTTCATCAAAAAGGTCTTCAAAATGTCCAATAATAGTCAGCAGGCACATGAGCAAGTGATTAGGAAATTTATTGTAAATCACTGCACCGGCAACCCTGGTCACCTTGCCAAGCTTCAGTAGCTCTATCCCTTGCAAGGCAAACAAAAAATCAAGTCATTCAGTTCATCAAAGGAACAAATAAAGTAAACTACCCAAAAAATAGAGTTGAAAAAGTAAGTCAAATTGAAAACATTATAAAAGTGGGTTTTATGAAGGAGAAATCAAAATCTCTTGTATATAAATCATCTTTACAATTCAAAAAGCTCATTGGCACTCAAAGAAGAAATATTGAGAAAAGTGAAGGTCGTGTTGGAGAAAGGAAGCAAAATAGCAGCAAAGAGTTTCAGTTTCGGAGGCACGGTGCATTGGGTGAGAGGCGTGGTGCATACAAGTGGCACGACGCATTGGGTCGCCCTCCACAGTGTTAAAACTATATTGGCGTGACACATACAGGAGGCACGGCGCGTTGGGTTTGTGGTGCGGCGCATAGATCTGCCAAGCCTGATTTCATCATAAACTCCCTCAAATTGCCAAAATTGCTCAAATCTTCTAGTGTTCAAGTAAGTCAAGCCCTTTTCCTTGCTAGTGAAAGAGTTTTTCTTAAAAATTTATGGTGGTTGTGTGAAAAAACTCAAACCCTACTTCCTTGCAATTTCTGAAAAAACGATTGCCTAGGGTTTGCATTTGTCATTCTGCTACCAAGTCCACTCCACCATTCCCTTACTCTTTAACTCCTCCATTTATTTTCCCAGTTCATCCACTCATTCCCTAACTCTCATAGTCCTAAAAAACAAATCATTCACCCCTATCCCCAATTCTCATTTTCCCAATTCCTAACTACAAAATCCCCAAACCCTAAATGATGTCCCTAAGCTTACATATTATTCCCTAATCCCCTATTTCCCAAAAAAACTGTCATAACATTCCCAAAACCCCTCATACCCTCTCCCTCCACAGTCCCTCATACATTATTACCCTTGGTGGCTGAAAACTAAAAATGCCATAAAAATCTTCATTCTCATCAAGAAAACTCACACACTAGCAAACATGGAGTCTGATCCTTCATATGACCGAGATGAAGAGACACACAGTGACTCTCCTACAGAAATGCGCACACCAAGGAGACCCCACAAGGGTGGCAAACATATACGAGGGGAGTCTACTACACTTGCTGAGCTGCAGGCCTGCCCTCTTGCCATCACATGCTTCCAACACTAATCCTGTTACCAGTTCTGTGAGATGGTTGCTAGAGTCCAGTATCATCATGAGTTGGCTAGGTTGTTTGTGCTTCATCTACATAATGGCCAAGCCACTCTAGCTGGTGTAACATTCACCTTAACACTGGAGTCTATTTCTCTAGCAACTGGCATTCCTAATATGGGAGAGCAGTGGAATAAAAGGTAGCAAATTGACAGGGAATATTATGAACCATACATCAAGCCCGGTTATTTGAGACAACTCAACAGAGTTTTTCCCTTTCGGTACTTGAAAGATTGATATGCTCCTTTGATGAAAATTATAATGAAATATTTTAGCTGTGAGGGCTGGTTTTCTTGCCTATATGCCTATCATATTAGATTGTTGATGCACTTTACCAGGGTGAGAATGATGAATCTCCCCTACTTCATGTGCCAAAATAATGAGAAGATGACCACCCTAGTACAACAAAAGATTCCTCAGTAGAAGTTTAATAGTATATATCATTTTTCTTTCATTAAAATTGTAGTCATGCATCAGCTTGGTTTGCAGGGCATCCCATGGGAGGATTTCATTTCTCATGAGTTCTTCACAGATCCTCAGGTACCTTCAGAGACTTTTCATGAGACAGGTGGACCTTCACATCAGCAGGAGGGCCATGAGACATAGACCGCTAGTGTGCTGGTGTTTGTCACCTACCAAAAGGGCACTAGATAGTTGTTCGCAGCAAAGCGAGTACTATCTCCACTCGGGGTGGAAGGGGTCTCGCTTCCTTCATTAGCACAATAGGTTCAGGATAAGGGCAAGAGACCATTACATGATGAGGGGCCTTCAGGTGAGCAGGTGATCGATTTCATTCTCATTCAGGATGATGACATTGATTTCAGCCCACAAAGCTCAAATCTCAAGGAGGTCATCCAAGAGAAACATGCGGACATCAATGCTTTGTCCCTCAACTTAGAAAGAGCTAAGTGGATAATAAAGTACTTAGAGCAAAGAAACAAGCAGCTAGAGGACCAACAAACCATTATGGAGTTGCAAAACATACGAGAAAACTACCAAGCTACCAAGAAGCGGAAAGTGAAGCTCACATCAATTGAGCAAGAAATCAATGCCGATCGAGAATCATGGCTTGAGAGAGCGAACATCCACTTAGAAAGGTTGCTAGAGAAGGCTAACAGGGAGAAGGCAATGTTGAGGCATATGGCCTACCATTACATGGCAAGGAATAAAAGTTGCAAGGCAAGAATCAAAAGCTTGAAAGCAAAGTTGAAGAGGGCATCGAGGAGGCGAAAGGAGAAAGATAGACTTCAAATATTGGCTAAGGCTTCCTTGGCCCAACACAACACTTGATGGAAAATAGTCAGCCCAAATTTCAAAAAATTTGGGGCACTTTTTGCATTTTTGGAATTTTTGGGCTAAAACACAGAATTTTCTGCTCAATGCGCCGCGCCACCTGGCGCTCGTTTTTGATGGAGGCCTCCAAATGAGGAAAACTTAGAATTTTTGGATTTGTCTTGGAAAAATATGCATTCCTACCAATGGCCAAGAAATTTTGACAGGTTTTGAGCCCCCAAAAAGGTCAAAAACACCCTAAAAATGACCTTTGTGCCTCTATTTGGACACACAGGAAGCAGTGTTGGGAAAAATCAGTTTTGGAGGGGCAAATGGAGGCCAAATTCAAAAATTCCACTTGTTCTGGAAAGTAGACTGGTATACCTTTCCAACAAGCATGCTTGGAGTAGATTTGGACACCGGAAAGGCCTCCAAAAGTGGCTTCAAACAGGTTCTACGCATAGGGAAATCAGCGCGGCACATTGGGGAAATTTTGCTCAGTTTGACCAAGTATACTTTGTTTTTTTCCTAGTTACTTGACAGTTTGACTTTTCTCCTTCTTAAAGTAAAAATTATGATGTAATTTAATGTAAATTGATGGGTCTATATGTAATTATGTCAAATTTTCACTCATGGAGGTAGATTCATCTATCAAAAAGTAGTTTGCAACTGAATGAATCAGTTCCCTAGTTTCTAGAGGCAAGTTGTTCCACCGCCTAATTTTTGGTTCTTAGTTTAGAATTAGTTGGAACAGCTCCTAAACTTATGAGCTCGACCCCTAGAGGCTATGATGAGTTATGGTTTGTCTATATCTTGTGATTTTTCAGTCATTAGCATGATTGGAATTTTGAGAAAGCTGAGAGCTTCATTTTATACATTTTCTGCAGTTTTTGGCTAAGGAATAGAGATGAGGGTTTGCAGCACTCTTTGAGATTCATGTGGCATTTTCTTTTGGTACAATGCTTTCTTCTGTAATTGTGAATTCACTTATCTTTTATGTATGTCATTATCTATCTTGTTTCTTCTTAACTAAAACAAACAAGAATATAGGTAGAATCCATTGAAATTGCAGTGCTCTACCTAGGGTTTGCTTAGTTATTGGTGTTTTTAGCTGTTTGAAGAGGATCCCTGAGGTTTTTTTGCCCTCTTCAACTCATAACTTGTATAAATATCTCCATTTCATTCAATTTGAAGTGCCAAATTAGTTGCCTACCTTGCCCCATAGAGATCCCTGCAAAACTGAGCCTCATTCCCCAAACCCAAATCTGCCTTTCCATCCGAGCCAACAAAAACATCATTCAATTAAATCAAACTCTTTTGCACACATACCTAGCCTAAAATTAGTCAGCATATTAGTCATCTCAAGCCCTTATTGATCATATTTTTGCTGAGATTGACAGGAGAGAGCCCTCTCCCAACCTAGTAGGGCTAGCTACCAGGTTAAGCTTGGTTTGATGTTACCCTAGATCCTACCTTTCTCAGCTTGAGGTAGATTTAGGCCCTAATAGGTTCACAAAGCTCTGGAAAAAGAAGCTGAGTTCGATTTGGAGTGCGCTCGTGAAGCCCTCATGGAAGCTAAGAAGAGCTTCAATGAGGCCTCTACCTCAGGATTGAGCCGAAGATGGACCCCACTATGCTCACAACATTCCTGGAAACCTGTATGAAGTTACTGCACGATAGTAAGGTTGTGAAAGGGTTAGAAAAACTCATCAATAGATTCGCTTGAACCACGTCGGGTGAACTGTGTGTAGTACAAAAGATTGGCAAGCATAAAACAAGGACGGGACTAGAGATGAGACTGACCACATAGATAATCGAGTATGAAATGGATAAAGTCATTTTGGACATGGGGTTAGATGTGAATGTCCTACCGAAGTATACTTGGGAGAGAATGGGGATACCTGCACTGAAATGGTCTCCAATTCAGCTAAGGATGGCGAATCAGCAAAAAATCATCCCCATGGGACGGCTGCAGGGGGTGACCATGGATTTTAAGGGAGCGAGCGTGCTGGTTGATTTTGATGTAATAGAGATAGTGGATGAAAATAATCCCTACCCTGTGCTCCTGGGAATTGACTGGGCTACTGATATGAATGGGGTAATCAATCTGAAGAAGCAAATGATGATCTTTGAGAAGAAATCGTTGCGCGTAATATTTGAAGGATCGCACTATACAAAACCTATCTGTGATGATGAGAGTGATGATGACCTGGACTATATCTATAATATAATAGTGTGAGACCAAGATTGGGTGAATCATATCATGGATGGATGGATTACATCGGATCACAAGAGTTCCTGCACTTTAGACTCTGACGAAGAAATAGAATGCTGGCAGAATTGTCACATGAAGTAACTACGTTGAATTGCAACATGATGACTCGGTCACTCCGTTGTGTGTTGTCAGAGGTAAGAAAAATACCTATTTATGATGGTCTGAATGAGGTAGATAGCTTTTTGAATGCATTTGAAAGGGAGGTACCAGAAAAACAGCACTTCCAGGCCTTGGACTGAGCATTGCGCACTACACCCGCAAGATGGTGGGGTACACACAGGGGAAGCTTTGATGATTGGTGCGAATGTAGGAGGATGATGAGAACATGATTTGGGAAGCCTAAGATGCGACTGACATACAAGTACGATGGGAAGAATGATCTGTGTGCGCATCTGGCCAAATGGACGCAGGCTTATGGAGAAAAGCCCCAACCTGAGTGAGTGCACCTGTTCTGTCATACCCTGGATGTTATCCCAATGAATTGTTATATAAAAATAGATATCCACCATGGGACAGATGAATGGGATATCCTGCGTGAAGGATTCATGATGACATTTAGATTTGAGGATGGGTTTGACAATATTGATGAAGCACCACAAGAGGTGAAAGCAATTATCTTTAGGATACCACATGATCCTTTAGACCTGATTTCGCCTGAATAGTCTACTCAGCAGAGTCACCTGCTCAAATGTTATAATGTAACTGCTAAAGCAGAGGATGAGGATCTGTGGAATATTAACATTCTAGAAACAGAAGGTCACCACAAGGTTCAAGTACCGGAGATTGAGAACCTTGATATAATCGCGCCTGGTGAAAACGAAACAAGTGAACATTGGTACAGAGGTAGAACCCAAACTCACGAGGATTGAAGACTACTGGGATGATGCGGTGGTGGATAAGGTCACTGAATTTCTCCGTGAATACCAAGAATTATTTCCTACCAATTTTATGCATCTGAAAGGAATAATCAGGGACCTAGGAATGATGAAGATCACGTTAAAGCCCGACGCGAAGCTAGTTAAGCAAAGGACTTACCGTCTCAATCCAAAATACAAGGAGAAGGTTCGCTTAGAGCCAAACTAGATGCTAGTGGCAGGCATCATTGAGCCTGTGGAAGAATTTGATTCGCTAAGCCCAATGGTGGTGCAAGAGAAGAAGCAGAAGGATGAGATAAGGATATGCGTGGATCTTAGAAAACTGAATGACACTTGTGTGCATGATCCTTTCCTGACTCCATTCACGGATGAAGTGTTGGATAATGTAGGTGGCTAGGAATAATATTCCTTCATTGATGAGTTCTTTGGGTACCGCCAAATCAAAATCGCGCCGGAGTATAGGAGCAAGACAACCTTCGCGACTGAGTGGGGTTGTTTTCAATACACTGTAATGCCATTTGGATTGAAGAATGCGCCTGCAATATTTTCACATGTGGTTGTTGCAGCATTCAAGGAATTTATTCATAAGTTCCTGGAGGTATATTTTGATGACTGGACTGTATTTGGGCTGGTTAAGTGCCATGTAGCAAGCTTGCACCTGATGCTAGATACCTGTTGAAGATACTAGATTGCACTAAATCTCAAGAAGTGTCTATTTTGCGTTCCTTTTGGGAACCTATTGGGGCATGTGGTTTGCAGACAAGGACTGATGGTAGACCCTACGAAGATCTCTATGATACTGAACTTGGAGATGCAGAGGAGTGTGAAACAATTGTGTGCTACTCTGGGACATATAGGATATTATAGAAAGTTCATCAAAAGCTATGCTCAGATCACTGCGCCTATGTAAAAATTGTTGAAGAATGATGTCACGTTTTACTGGAATGATGACTGTAAGAAAAGCTTGGATATATTGAAAGGAAATATGGTTACCACATCAATTCTAGTCTTCCCAGACTGGAAGAAAGAGTTTCATGTACATTTTGATGCGTCATGTATAACACTGGGGGTAGTACTAACACAGGCTAGAAGAGAAGGCTTGGAGCATCCTATCGCATTTGCAAGCCGCAAATTATCCAAAGAAAAGAAGATCTATTCTACCACTGAAAGCGGGGGGCTAGCTATGGTGTATGCACTCCAAAAGTACCAACACTACTTTCTAGGAGGCCATTTTAAGATGTATATGGATCACTCCACGCTGAAGTACCAAGTTAATAAGCCTATGTTGGGGGGGGAACTCTGTAGATGGCTCTTATTATTCCAAGAGTACGATTTTGAAGTTGTTGTGAAGCTCAAACAATTGAACAAAGGACCAGACCATCTGCCACGTATCGAAATAGGGGAGGAACCTACTAACATGGAAGAAGGATTGCCTGACGTGCAACTATTTGCAGTGTGTGTCATAGATAGTCATTTTGAGGATATAATACACTTCCTAACAATAGGAACTGCACTGAAAGGATACTTTTTCCAGAAAAAGAAGGAATTAGTGGTGCACGCGACACATTTTTTTGTCATCGCTGGACATCTATACAAGATGGGGGCTGATGATATATTGCAACAATATGTACCTGAGTTTGAATGAATCAACATTCTCGTGGATGCTCATGGGGGCGTTGCGGGAGGACATTATGTAGGGAGAGCAACTGCACAAGAGATTCTATGCGCAGGGTTGTGGTGGCCAACCCTTCATCAAGATTCAAAAGCATATTGCAAGGCGTGTGATGTATGTCAAAGAATGGGCATGCCATCACAAAGGGATGAAATGCCTTTGGATCCACAAATGACATTGCAACCATTCAAGAAGTGGGCAATAGATTTTGTAGGACCCATTCAGCCACAAGGGAAGATAGGAGCAAGCTACGTTATCACTGCAACAGAGTATTTGACTCATTGGGTAGAAGTGCAACCAGTGAAGGTTTGCATGGGCATGATGGCCATGAAGTTTCTATTTAAGCATGTACTAACGTGATTTGGATGTCCAAGGATCTTGATGAGTGATCATGGTATGCACTTCCTGAATGAGACGACCAGTGCACTAATGGAGGAATTTCAGGTATATCACCAGAAGAGCACACCTTATCATCCACAAGCTAAAATGCACTGCCCAAGGTTTTCAATGCTCATTGAAGTGAATGGGACCTACGCATACCTGCAATATTGTGGGCTTATCGAACGACATGCAAGAAGTTGACGGGTCAAACCCCTTTTAGGCTTGTTTATGGCATGGAAGTCGTAATGGCTATGGAATACATCGTGCCTAGTCTGTGCATAGCAGTGCTCACAAATATGACAGATCACAGAGCCCTAGAAGAAAGGCTTGCGTAGCTGGATGAGCTCGAAGAAGAAAGATTTTAGCTGGACTTCACAAGCAGGTCCAACAGTAGTGTGAAAAGGCATGGCATGATCGACACATCAAGCTGCACACATTTAATGAGATTACCGTTGGAGGAGTGGTACAACTGGTCTAGTTAAATGGAGAACCCTTCCCAGGAAAGTGAATGGAGGTCACTTGAAGCCATACATCGGCGGTCCGGCCATGTGACTAAATGAAAGTAGCACAGCCTTAGCGCTCCAAGCAGCTGAAAGGAGGCACGAGACTATAAACTACACTGCCCGAGTTGAGGAGCTACACGATTGGAAGATGGTGTGAAGAAAGGATGTGTCACTGGGTTCATAGTAGCATGGAGGAAGCTACACTACCTAGGGAGAAATCACGTAGGTCGACTGGAAAGTGACCGTTAAAGTCACTGTTCATGAAAAGATGACAGAAGTGAGGCCAAATGGAGTGGGCAAATGACATTTAAGATGAAATTTATGGCTTAGATCCTTGAAAATCTACCGCCAATCCTGCATTAATGGACAAATTTTGGGGGGATGGGTTGGATTTGAATTCAAATTTCCCTATAAATTGCAAGAGGTTTCCCAGCAAAAAACACTTGGCATTAGGAGTATTCAGCGCTTGAGCTCTCAAGCGCCTATGAATCGTGAGCAATATGAGCTTCTGATAGTTTCTGGGGTATTTCTGACATTGCCAGTGGACACACAAGAATTCTTGCAGAAGATCATGTCCACACCCCCAGAAGTTATCGATACACAACAAGTAATAGAGGAGTTGGCACAGGAAATGGAGAGAGAGGCCGAAGTAGCTACCTCGGAAGTGGTTGACGTATTGGTGGAGGTCCCTAAATCCCTGAGAATGCCGAGGCCAAAGCCAAACCCAACCAGGGAGACCATGAAAGATAAGAAGGAAAGAAACCTGCTATCTTGATGCTCGCGTTGCTGAGCCAAAACCCACCAAAGCCCATTGCCCAGGAGAAAGGCAAGGCTATAAACCTAGAGGCAAAAGAGAAGGATATCGAAGACATCCCCATGGATGATGAGGATGTGGGAGTGGAAATAGAGGAGGCTGAAGCCCAGGGTGTGGACCCTATTACACGATTGTTAGAGTATGTACCTCCATGCAAGCCTAAGTCCATGGTCCCAAAGGACATTGATGAAAGTAAGACTCCCCTACAAACCCCAATGCTACTAAATGAGATCACTTTTGACAGTCTGTGTTTGGCACGGGTACTGATTTTGAAGCTTGAAGATCAGGACTAGGCGTACCATGAGAAGTTCCCACACCTGGCGACCAAACAGTTGATGCACCACATCATAACACAAATATGCGGATGATTGCACTAGAGCCATGGAAGTGGCTCAGAGGAGTAGAGAAGGCAGGATTACTCAAACTCCTCTGGGCAACACACTCTAACTGCACCCCCGTGATAGTTTTAGTCATCAAGTAGTTGCTATTCTTGGTGCATGATGGGTGTCTGTGGCTAGAGGAATCGATACCCATCACCGATATGTTGATTCACCACATAACACGCCTGCTGTATATAGGTGAAAACCCAACTATGATCTTTGCTGGCAAGGGTGGCGAGATGGCGCTCATAGAATCAATGAAAGAGAAGTTCAAATTGGTGAAGAAGCCATGTAGGTACGCAATCTCCAACATCTGCAACCCCACTGTGAAGGTGGAAATGCAGATCCTTACAAGGAAGGTGATGTGGAAGTGTCGTGTTGGTGAGGTGTTGGCGTTTGTCATCACGCTCGCACAACAATGCACAGAAGGAGTTTGGTTTAACTGGTTAGACTACCTTTGTGGATAGTTCCTGGAAAACTACAGCAAAGCAAGACATTCCACTACGCATGGCTCTTGCTATTGATTGTGCTCGTAGCATGGGAGCTACTAGAAGAGAGCTAATTCCCCTCGGTCACACCGGACCTTCCTGAAGCAGCGAAGTATGCTTCACTATGGGTGATGAAGGATGTAGAGCGTATTCGGGACAACAAGATCTTCTGGATCTTGATGGAAATGAATATTAGTATGTATATCAATTGCAAGCCGCAATTGTCGCCCACAGTATATGCTTACCTGCACAGCTATGCTGAATTTAAATCTGATTTCCATTGGATATCAATCAAGGTGCGGAAGGACCCTTTGAAAAAGTGGTATGATTTGTTGTACCTAGCCATAGATGATGCCATCAATGCGGTGTTGGATAAATGGCTGGTGGAGTGGCACAACACCATAGACTTGGTGGTGGGTGGAAGCAAGTTTGCCACACAAAAGAAGAAGGACAAGGCCAAGCTGAAGATGGCACAGTTGGTCAAAAAGAGGAAGAAGGAGGCCGCTGAGAAGGCCAAGACAGAATAGACAAGAAAGGAGGTAGGAAAATATACAGGTGGCAAAGAGCAAGGCTTTGACAAAGGTGTGAAGTCACCTTCACCTGAAACCAAAGAAGAGGACACAGAGCAGAACGACATGGATCCTTAGGAGACATCCGACCGCATTAAACATCCAAGAGAGTAGGAAAAGGGAGGGTCCAAAATGAAATACAAGGTGACCAAGACCTCACTAGACCCTATCACACTAACGGAGGGAGATCTATACGAAATCGGTGACATAGTAAGAGATGTCACCGCGGAGGCCCTACAACGATTTGAAAAGTAGCAGCAGATCATCCTAGGGGCCATCCAGACTGGATTGTAGGAGTTGTAGACCCGCACATCACAAGTTGGTACAGTGTCTACCAGCTTGGCTATCAGCACATTAGAGGCTGTCGATATGCTGCGCACAAAGGCTTCCAATGTGCTAGTGCTACCGGATGGACCACTGACAATAGAGAATGAGGCTCACAGGCCCACTATCAATGCCTTGAAGGGAGTGGGATTGAACCTAGTAGTGCTCCCACACGAAGCACTCCACCTCTTGCAGGATGGGGTCATTGTAGAGCTGAGGACCCATGAGCACCACGTCCTCCAGGTGATCAGTGAACAAAAGATAAACAACGAGCAGATGGCCCTGCAAAGGAATGCTGCCATTGCCACTAAGGCCAACGTGACCAGCCAGATCAAGAAAATCATACAGGTTGTGGAGGAGGCCTATAGAATGGTCATGGAATTGGCCATTCCGGAGGAGGAGCCAGTCAAGGTCTGCATCCATAAATTGGCCATAGGGGTGCGCAACACTCGGACGAAGATGGCATAGGTTTACTTGGAGCTGAACCTGCAGATTACAGAGCTCCAGTTGAGGGATTAGCCTTCAACACCACCAGAGGTAAAGGAACAACGGGTGGCTACTGTCGTACAGGCAGTTGCGGCAACAAAGAGTGTGGTAGCAGACTGCACATATTTGTTCGAATAGTTGTTTGAGGTCTTGACTAGCTTGTAGGAGGACCCAACAATTGAGAGGCTAGAGATGGCGGTGCCCAAGCTCCAATAGTGATATGATGAAGTTAAGGGCACAACGCAAACCGTCGCACTGAAATAGAGGTTAGACAAGCTACAAGAAGCTAAGCAGCTGAAGGAACAGGTGGATGCAACACTGCACAAGGAAGTAGTGCTGAAGGCGAGACTAAAGCCCTAGCTGGAGGAAGCTTATCCAATCATAGGAAACATTGAAGGCAAGCTTGTGACTCTGCAAGTGACGCAACAACAACTTCAACCTGACAACACAAGGGAAGTAACCAAGAAGATAGTTGAAGATACGAAGCATGCAATAGCTCAATGCACAGCCAAAATTGCAGTCATCAAGGTTGAGATGGACAGGCTTTGTGCAAAGATCTTCACACTACCGAGTGACTCAAGGGTGAGCCACAATGTTTGTGTTGGGGGCCTGTTGGGAGCAGGATCCCCCAAGGGCAGTTTTGGGGCTAAAAGCCCATGTCTAAGTCAAATTTTTGTAATATTATTGTAAAGGCTCCGCATTTTGTGGTCATGGAGCACGAAGGTATTATGTGTCACAAATGGTAGTTCGCCATTAGTTTTGTAAAGTAAAGTCAGCTATAAGAGATCTACCCATGGTCCGTGGACCATGGGATTGTATAATAAGAGCTAAGATATAAGTAGTTAGAGGCATCGAACATGTAAGAGAGTCATAGCTTTAGAGAAAGTGTTAACACCCAGGTTGTTCCCTATGACTCCCAAGGGAATACAGCCGGGGTAACCACTAACCAATCTTTGGATTACAGCTTCTAGCCCAGCTGTAATTAGAGAGGGCTCTCTCTTAAAGGTTTGTCTTTGTTCTATGGAAATTTTAGGCTAGTTATGAAGTTAAGGTTTTTGGTTTATGTTTGGTTGGGAGGATGTCTTTCTGAAACATTAAAGTGTAGTTCTGCAGGTAAAATTAGTCCATTGGGCAATGGAGTCTGTGGTTGTTGGTTTCTTGAAATCCTGAGTTTGATGCAACTGGAGTTACAGGGCCATTTAGATACTTCATGAAACAAACTTTAAATTGTGATAATGGAGTGCAAACAACCAGTGAAAAGCAGTTAAGAATTTTTCACTAAGCTGGGATGTGAGAAAGGGATGTATTCCTTAGGAGCAAACTTGAATTCCTGAAACAATAATCACTGTGATGATATAGTGTGAAAGGGTAGCAATTAAGAATTACGCTTTCATTACTATAACTGAAGAAAAGATATTTAAAATAGCTTAGATTGAGTTCAGGGTAATCTGTGATTAAATCCTGGAACTATTCTTTTTCCTTGCTATTAACTGTTTAAACATAGGAAACATGAAAGAGACATGAAAGATAACAAACACATAACAAAGAGTTACAAGAGAAACTTATTGTGTCATGAGATACGCAGGAATCCTGCAACTTTCAGCTAACACTAGCAAAACATCAAGCAACACAGAGCTTTGGAAATTCCATCATCCTTTGTATTACTTCTCTAAGAATTATAGTAAAAGAGGAGCAGAATAGATATGAACAATCTCTTACATCCAATGTCCAACCCATGCTAACAAATACGAGGGGGAATATATAGCGGTCTCATACAAAATATCTCAGGCATTGAGTCATCTGAGAGGTAAAATATCTTCATTAACTCATACAGAATTTGCAGATAAAAAGTTATTACAATCTTTAATGCAACATAAAGGCTCTTAACTCCTGTTAGAACAATTTGACCTTTGGAGCTCACGGAGTCGGTTGAGCACTTTGTTGTAACTGCTGAATGACGTGTCTGTGCAGCTCTGTCCTCCTGTAGCTTTTCAGCCGTGTCACCTGTGACTGCCAGTGCTGCTGTGGTGGCCGAATATTTGTGCTGAGTTGGCTCAGCCTTTTTCTGCATACTTGCTGATGTGTCTTTATCTTCCTGTGTATGAAAACTTAAATATTTTCAAAAAGTAACAACATAATTACTGACTTTGATTCAACAGTAATTGTATCAAATTATCCCACACATCCTGTGTAGGCAATTGATGCCTCAAAATTGACCCCATGGTCTCATCTGCCTCTGTGTACTTGTAAAAATGGGGAGGCTCATCAAACAAGTGTGTGATTTCATTCATAATAAAAAATAAACTCTCCACCCTATTGAAGAGGGTCTGTCCTATTGCTGGTCCTGCTTCTGCTGATGTACTAGCTGTTTCTGCAATTTGATTTCCAGCAAAAGTGTTCACTCTCTTGGCATATTTTTCATGTGAGAGCAACCTTCCTGATGTCTCCAGCAAGCTGGGAAGACCCCTGTTTTGCAATTCCATGAACCTGTTCTGGAATTGGTTGATATTTGCTTGCATATCCTGGGTTCTTTCCAGGGTTTGAACCAGGTTTCTTAATGTTAGGACCCTTTTGATCAGTGAAATGGTCTCAGTCCTGTTGCCAATTCCCATTTTGATGAGTTGGGAGCTTGTCCTGTAGTTCAGCACGTTTATCATTTTAGTGGCAATCTCAGGCATATTTCCTAGAGATGCCCTTGCCCGTTGGATCTCTCTGTGTGCTTTCCCAATGAGCTTTATTTGCTCATGGATGGCTTCAATGTACTCCCACTGGTCTGTGATGGACTGGCCAATATTGGCCCACAGGACCCTCTTGAGTTCAGATGTCACCTTGTCCAGTGTGAGCTCTTTTTCTAGCTTAGTTATTATCTTCTTAAGAGCCTTTACCTCCCTTTCTCTTTCAGCCACACTCTGCTTGGACTTGTCATATTTCTCATTGATTTTCGCCAGAGTGTCTTTGGCCTGATTTAAATCTGACATCTGAGACTCCAAGGCTTGAATTTCATTCCTCAGCTTTTGCATGTCAAGGCTTTTAGCCTGCTCTGTTTTTGGTGCTGAGGTGGATGGTGCTGCCTGTTGTGTCTGCTAGCTGGGAGGGGTAGTGGTTTGAGGGGTTTCCTCAAGATTTATTGTTTCTGGAGGAGGTTGTGAGGTTTGTCCTGCCTCCTTTTGCTGTAATGCTGCCTGTAGGGTAGCCTCTGATTCCTGCAGCTTCTCTTGGGTGTGGATGAGCTCTTTATACAATGTCATCAACATAGCAGCTGCATCCTTATCTTGTCTGAGCTGGGTAATCTCTTCTGTTTAAGGATGAAGAGTTGCTGGGATCTTTACCATTTTTCTCAATGCTGCCATATCAGCATCCCTCAGCTTCAGAATCTCCTGCACTACCTTGACATCTTTAGGATCATGTCTAAGCTCTCTTATGATTTCCTCTAGAGCTTTGATCCTATTGTCTTTAGCTTGAGAAGAAGCCTTTTCCAGCTCAAGTTGTGCAGTGGTGTTGTTTAGGCTATTTTGCAGCCTATAGTTCACCAAGGTTTTATCTGCCAATGTGGCATACACCATCTCACCCGTTTGTTTGTGAAATTCTATTTGATCCATTGGGTGGATGTCCTTGGACAAGACCTCAAGGTTGGTCCTGATATAATCTGCAGCTGACTGTGGTTGCTACACTGCTGGTGTAAAATGGCTCATAATCATTTTCCCTTCATGTGCATCATATGCAGACATGAGTCTTTACTGGTTTGTGGGAGCCATTTTCAATAAATGATTATATAACTGCAGCCTCAAGGGTTAATTTCTCTTTTTGATGTCCTTTAATTGCTGCTTGATGCTCTTCTCGCCTTGCCTTTGCTGGCCTAAGGAGCTAACTTCTCCTCCTGCTGCCCTTTCTTGCTGTTGTTGGAAGGAGCTGGCTGAGGCCTCTATGCTGGGCAGGCCTGTACCTGATGTCTGCCCCATTGGCATTTCTTCTTCAGAGAAAGGGTTTAAGCTTTGCCTCTTCTCCCCTTGAGTTGGTGAGGCAGTAAGGGGAGTCTCTCTGTCCCTTTTCCTGTTTACATCCTCCCTTTGAGGGGTTTGGAGGACAGAAGAGTCAATCCTTGGTCTTGCCTGGGAGGTGCCATTTGTGTTGGCTGTTGCTGTGTGGCCATTGGGGCCTCTGCTGTCTGTTCCCCCTGCCCTGGCTGCTCTTTTCGTGGCTGTGGTACCTGTTGGGGCTGTTGGACCTGTGCCTGCTGTACCTGTTGCTCCATCTCTTTTTCCTTGCCTTTGCTGGGAGCTTGACTTGTGGTTTGGACTGCCTCCTGATGTGCTATGGAGGATGAGGTAGTTGCTCCTGCTTGAGGCTTTGGCAGAGAGAATACCTGTGCAGGAAGTTCCAAGTCAGCCAATTTCAGAAGATGTCTTCTTTCTCTCTCATTCAGTTCTTCTTGTGTGACCAGTTCCTCCAGTGTGCCCCTTTTCCATTTTGGTTGATTGGCATATTTTTCAATGTGGGGCAAAATTACATGGTCATAACTAGAGAGCTTATATTTGAGCCTTCTGAATGATATGGAGTGATTGGGGTCATAGGGTTTCCAGAGGAAACTGGTCTTCAGGCCAAGGCATTCTAGCTTTCTATCAGCTTCTTTCCAGCCTTCCCTTTTGTTTAGAACAAGGTGGCCCAATTGTTTTTTCACTTTCAGCGGTGCCTTCTTGCCCTTCCCTGAGAAGTGTATCATATCAGCATTCCCAAATTGCCTGAAGTTTTCAAGGGCAAATAGTATCATGGGCACATACTTGGGCAATCTGTATGGGGGTAACTCACACCCATATATTCTGATTACGGTGTAGTTTTGGTAAAAGTACCAATCCCCAATGTTGTACACTTTGGATAACTGCAGGATTCTTTGCATCTCATCAGTCAGTCTTGGAGGAGGCGAGCTTAGGAACAAGGACATGGCTGGGTGAATGAAGAGGTCTATAAATTCATAGTAAGTGTACGGAGAGTAGGTTCTGTAATGAAACACTGAGGTCCAGTACACTACTGACCTTGGATTGCCTTGTGCATCCGTTCTCTTGACAATGAAGGAGAACTTCTCATGCTAATAATATAGAATCAAGTGGTAGATGTAGAAGGTGTATCTGAACACCTTCTCTCTTGACAGGTTCAAAAACTACTCATGCATCTTATCTGATATGTATGTGGCATAATCATAATATATTGGAGTTTTGCCAGGGGAAAACATAGTCATCATCACCAGTACAGTTTCATCAATAAATTCAACTGATTTGTACCCCAAGATGGAACTGATCATATCTGCAAGATCTACACCCAGTTGATTGAGGTAACTAGCAAAAATAGGAGGGTACAACATAGTGTCAGAGCTTTTAATAAACAATTGGTTGAGCTTTGTGATTTGTGGATCTGTCAGCATCTTAGCTCCCTGGTTTATGAGATCCAATAGAGACAAGGGGACCAATTTTTTCTGAGTCTTGAACTGTAGCATCTCTCTAATGGCCTCAGGGGTCATGTAGAATACAACTGAGCCTGAAGGGTCAAGAACAGCTCTTTGAGTGGGGTCATAGCAGACAGCACATAGATGAATGAGGTCAGGGAATTGGTTGACCTGAGGGAGCCTGAAAATTGGGAGGAAGGAATCCCAAATGCCTAATATGTCTGTCTCATCCACATGTTTGGCCTTAAGCTCATTCATTAGGTGGATGTGGAACTTGCTGTTTGATGAGGAGTCCTATGATATTTGGTAATCCAAGTCTGCCAAATCCTGCCAATCCAACTCTCTCTGAGGGGCATTCAAAGGGGTAACATTGAGGGCCACAGGTGCAACTGGAGTCTCCATGATTACTTAGATTCTGTTTTGTATATGGACTGCTTGTTTCTTAGACTGGGCAATAGAAAAAGAGCACTGCCTGAGTGAAGAGGTGAATTGAGAAATGAAGGGTAACAGGGCAAGTTTTCAGCAATTGAAATACTGTTTCAATCACTTGAGAAGGCAAATCTTTGTTTTTAACAACCCTTCCTCAATAATCGAATGTAGGTTCTGGGTTTCTGTTCACGACTGCGCGAACGAAAATGCAGGTTTTCAATAAAAGTTTGGTCCAAACAAGCTCGGCTAATGAATTTCGACCGCTAAATATCTAAGTGGGAACTGGGTGCAGGGAATTCTC
>APFE031655689.1:0-17980 GCA_000404065.3 Pinus taeda
TGGAAGAGGGGTAGAATCTGGAACAGCTGGAGGTGAACTGTCATGAAGGAATCCAGCACTCTAAAACTGAATGGGCTTTGAGTAATCTGGAATATGAAAGGACATCTCCTTATCATATCCAAGACCTGTTCTATGCTTGTTGTGGACAAGCTCTTCCCAAGATCTGATGATGGGCTTGGAAAGTGCAAACTGCACTTCTGCATCTGCATGTACAACTGTTGCTTCACTGGGTACTAAATCTGAATGAACTGTAACATTTTTGTCTTGAGGTTTATGGGAGTCTGTTTCAATCTTTTGAACAGAAACAGGTTCAGAATGATGACTCCACTGCGGTAATTCTACTGCCTGTAGCTGAGATTCAAGCTATAAAAATTCAATGTTTTCCTGTACATTTTGCAGACAAGTTTGGATGTCAAAGAGAGTGTCTTTGTTGACCTTCACTGTGTCTTCAACAGTAGACAACATTAATGTGCTCAATAGCTCTAAAAAATTATTGATTCTGGCCATTGTCTCAACGAAAACGAAGACCTCAAAGGATTTTAACTAGAAATAAATCGCAAGAGATAGAGGTGGAGCTAGGCCCAAAATAGTCAAAAAATATGATATATTTCTGTAATTATCTCCAAAATAACGTTGTAATTTGACTTTATATCTTTCAATGATTTAAATAGTAGCCACGCACCAACCATGCATCATATATGTGAGCCAACATACCCATACCAAATTACAGTCTTCATAGAAAGATACCAATGAACCATGCACAATCTTTCACAGTACATTGTGAGCTTTAAGGTTCCCCATCAAATGCATGAATGCTGGGCTGAATCGAAAGCAAAGCAAGGCATTTGTGGTGTACCCAAAAGTTTAAGCAGCTCTCTGGAGGATGTTGAAGTTGCTCGCCAACATTCTGTTTATGACATGCACCCTTCTTCAGCTTCAGTTGAAGGAAGAAAATTCAAGATGCAAGAACCTGCAAAAGGATCAATGTGAATTTCTAGTGCTGCCAGCATGACGTTTCCGAGGTTGTTCTCGGTCATAAGAAAGTCTCTGCCTCCAGCTTATATGAATACATTGGAACACCTCCATGCTCAATACAAGGTAGGAAAAATTGGCAAAGAAACCATCATAAGGAATGTCAAAATGATTGTTGGAGATAAGTTGTTGATTGCAACTATCCAAAGCATTCGAGGCTAGACTAAATGTACACAAATGCTAAACAGAGTGGAGCATGATCCACATTCAATCCTGGATTCTGACAAGCTAAATCTAGATAATGAGTCTACTACATCCACAAATAAGAAAGATCATATGGAGGTGCTTAATGGAGTAGATAGTGCTCCCCATTCTTTGTTGGCATCCTACACACGGACAATAAATGAATTTCATCAATGAATCAGACCCTTGCAATTAGGCGACAATCGACATCTAGTAAATGTGTCGCAGCAATCATACTTCATGGTTTTAGCCATAGTAGAACACATAATAATGGTCCATAATACAGTGTTGTTGTTTATCTTGCTCCAGAAGATCGCTCCTACCTCGGTACTTCATTTTCGGATATTGACAAAAATGGTGAACAGTGCATATATAGCAGCATAAATGACCCCTCACCCACCAAATTTAGCGGTATAAAGGACTGTGCATGGGATTATACTCAGAAATTGTGTTGTAAAGTTTGTCAAAATCCACAGGTCAATCCAGACCCGCACCCAGTTAATTGGGAATGTGAAGAGATACGCGACAATTAAGGTGCCCGGAATTCTCAACGGTGTTTGCGTTTGCGCTCCCCAATGGACATGACAAAGATGGAGATGCTGGTTATTTTGAAAAACAATACACAGTGGCACCTTCGAGTAATGGCAAGCAGTCTATTCAACGAAGCAATGGATGTTTCTCTCTCAGGATCTTCGGTCTTCTGGGTGGAACTTCGATGGCTGAAATCAATCAAGGAATCTCTCGACTCCCACTCAACCTCTTCGCCTTCTCCTCTTTCTCCTTGAATAGTGCTAACAAGGACACACTGGATACCTTAACAACTTTAAACCTAACTCCAGGAATATCTCCCATGGCATGCCCCTTTCGCCCAAATCCAGCGAACAACACCTTGTCATTTTCTTCAATGTAGTTCAAATAACCATCGTTGGGAACAAAAGCAGCAATCTTCTTTCCATTCTTAATAAGTTGAACTCTTGAACACTTCCAAATGGCGGAGTTGCCACTGAAACAAGAGTGCAAGCTCAAGGAAATACTGGAGAAATAATATCAAATGCACACCTGCCTGATATGAATTATGTTACCTCTCAAAGATTGCAGCAGCATGAAATCGGTCATTTTCTTAGTTCGCCTAACAGAAGCTCTAATTCTGGGTCATTGATTTCAAGTTGTAATCCATTGAACCAAAGCTAGGGAAATCCCCTTCTGCACAATACATTTTCTTTGGTAAATGCACAACGTGCAAACTTACCTACAGTTAGGGCCTATGGTGTCAAAGCAAATAACGCTAACAAGCTGACCCAATGAGCGCTGACAAGCTGACCAAAATTATTACAGAGAAACGACTGAGCAGATTCAGAATGGCAGGATAGAAATAGCCACAAATAAGGTTGAGTGAAGGAGTGTTTCTCTGCAGAGCAACGAAATAGGAGAATACTGGCAACGCAAGCTGATATAAAACATTTGAATTTGCAGATCTAGGACACCAATTTTTACTATTTCAGGATTGTGGGTAGAGGTGCAGGACTGACATGGGCATAAAGGCCACAAAAAAAGCTCACATAAACAAGTGGCTCATACTTGAGCAAGGCAGGAGATCTCCCGTTCTAATACCATGTTAAACACACACATGGGCAACAACAGAACATGAATGATAAACAGAAGGGTACATTTATTATTAACAAATGATATACATTTATAGTACATGGTATGACCCTTGGATTCATATTCCAAGTGGTCTCTTGGACTCCTTCTAGCTATTCAGCTTCCACACCAACCCTTAAAGGATTAAGTGTCCAACAGAGACCAGTAATGAAAGATTTCCAAAAGCCTTTAGTAAATGTGTTAGTACACTATTTAAAATTACAGGATCACATGAAGGAAGAGATATTATAATCTCTATCAGTCCTACTGAAGATAGTAATTATGTTAGTACCAAATTTGCTAACCAATTAGTGATCCCTAAATCGAATATAATTGAAACGAATTTTGTTGACACATGTGACAAACAATATGACATAAGCAATCTACAACTAAGAATTGGCCATTATACTTTTATCTCGCAATTCACAGTGAAAATCTTATTTTTAGGCGATAGTGACATTATTTTGGGTTCACCATGGATGGAAACTCTAGGGTCTTTCATCCTAAATACAAAAAAAAAACCACTACAAGATGTTACATTGAAGCCAAATTCAGTAACACCAAAAGACATACAAGATATTTCAAAAGTGATTTTTCAACAAGGTAAAAAGGTAATACAAAATATGCAAAGAGAAGTTAACAAAATCACCATTGATAGAAATGAAGAAGTTTCTCGACTTAAAGACCATAATGAAAAATTACTGACGGATATTAAAAAGCTTAAGGAGGACAAGAATTCGTTGGAAAACAAGGTACAAGTACAACAGCGTATTGAGAAGAAAGCATTGAATCTTCAAATGAAGAAATTCAAGTTGAAGAGAAAGGGGTGAATATTGATCTAGTGAATATCACAACTCAAGAAGAAGACAAGTCAGTTGAAAAAAAAAACACTCAAATGTTGTAGTTCAAACGATGAAAATTTTAAGTAATGATTTTGTAACCAACTCAACCACATCGGTTTTTGAAGCAAATCAAGAAATTGCCACACACTTGATAAGGGAAAGTCAAATCAAAAGAACTCCTTATCTACATATGAATCACAAGAACAGACTTCTCAATCAATCTGCGTATTTGTATCACTCGGAACATAAACAACAAACTTATGTTCCAAAGAACACTGAAGCTTGCACAATTCAGTCTAGTGATAACAATTCATCACAAGCTTCTAGTAACCGAAGGGTACCACAGAAGATTGCTTTAGGATGGTTAGATCCCTTCTCAGTGCGACAATTTTGTTTATCACTCGAGGATCCTATCATCATGTATCCACAAAGATGACAACTCGAAGAATTGTGAAAGATACAAATACATCTCAAGACAAAGGAACAGATGACATGCCTTGTCAGCGATAAGCTTTGAGAACAAAGCTTTTTGAAGAGGAAGGCAATATTATGAATAAAATATATATAAAATAATATAGATATAAATAATTATAATAATTGTAATAATGATTAATAAATAAGTAATTAGTATTGAAAAGGCATGTCTCTAAGGACATGACCGTACGTGAAAATTTACCTGTCTAGGGTATATAAGTATGCCCTCGCTCTCATTTGTATCATCATTCTCATTTATACATTTTAATATATATTCTTGTATTTTCAATGGAGATCTTCATATTCCAAGTCTTGTAGAGTATTTAACCTCTGAGTATACTAACCTTGTTCATTACATTGGTATTAAAGCATTCCTCTGACCATATGAGCCTTGTTCGTTACAGCGGAGTTGGTAGCAGTATAGAAGTGTCAACAGCAGCATAGATGCAGCATCAAATTTGCACAGTGGTTGATGGGCAGTGGTAGGCAGTCACAGTGGCTAGACATCAACAGCGTGATAGAAGGTGATACAGAAACAGGGTGTTGTAGCAATAGTGCACTAGAACACCTTCTCGCTAAGAGGGAGTGTTAGTTTTTGTAGCATCGGAGGTGTTCTAGTCTCGAAACTTTGTGGAGAGGCTAAAACACATGAGTTTTCCATAACCCAGAAATCATTTTTGGAAATTCCACCTAGAATTGTCTCAATTAAATTATTAGCCTATTTTTAAATATTTCCTAAGTCTAAACTTGGGAAAAGGGGTTAATTAATCAATATTTATTGAGAAAAGTGTAAATCAACTAGAAACTCGCACGGATCGATCCAGATATGATCTCAGCCATTGATTAAGGCTTAATCTTGGTTGTTGGAGTCCCAACTGGAGATTATAAGAGGAGGTCGATGGGTAGATGGAGAACATACACTTGAGATCGATTTTTCTTGGGCAGTTCGATTTTCCAGAGAGCATCAAGGCCTTTATGACCTATTTTTTGAAATGGAACAACATTCTCATCTCCCATGTGATAGAAATCTTTGATCCAGGCACTAGAATTTCAAAATCTGCACTACAAACTCTCCCATCGTCGCCCAAATTTCTGCGAAAAAGAACTGATTTTTAATCAGTGATATCTCCCTCATTCGACTCCGTTCAACTGATTTTTTTTTTAATTGGTATTTTTTCACAAAGAATCCATATATTACATATTAGATTTTGAGATTTTGACCAAGACGTCCAGATTTGCGCTGCAATTCGCTGCCCCGAAAAATTGTCTGCAACCCCACTGATTTTGATCAGCGATATTCTTCACCGGACTCCGATTCGACCAATCTTTTTTTTGAAATCGGGTTATTTTCACATGAATTCAATCTGCAATTGTTTTGCGACTTGCACCAAACATATAGATCTGATCTGCAAACTCGCCGCCCCTGAAATTTGCGCAAAAATTTCACTTTTTTGCCAAGAAAGTGCTCTGACACCACTTGTTATAGATTTGACCAGAGATACTATAGATCTGATATGAAAATATATGACAATGCAAATAAACCCAGAAATAATATGAAATGATTCTTTATTGATATCAAACCCTTATGGTAGGGCAACACCATACATTCACTCCTTAAGGAAGGAGAACACTCCACAAGCCATATGCTTGTGCATACAATAATCTTTGACAATTCCTTGACCTCTCTCCATGTGGAGTCTCTAACCTCTATATAGGCCTCATACATACAATACAATGGATCATTATCATGGTTCCCTCATACCATCGAACTAATACCATGGGCCCATTACATTATTACTAACTACTTGTAGTCCCTTACATGATATGGGTTAACCACTTTATTTATTAATATGGCCCATCCCATTATTACATTATTACCTTGGGTACCTCCCTTTGTACCCCATATTACCCCCCCTTAGGTATATAACAAAGTCTGGTTGCTACAAGTCTCCTGAGCAATGAGATTCCCTTTCTGTGATTGCCCACTGTAAACTAGGTCCGGGTTGTTGGCAAGGCTGCAGAGAGGTCTTCTATGATACATCATAGCCTAACAAGAACAGTGGGCCTAATTCCAGACTGAACACAGCAATCCTCGAGATATTATTGCGGCTGAGCAGGACCTGGTTGGTAAAGTAAGCCCCGAGTCAACCCAAGACTTGCGGATTGATTACCTGAGGAAAGTCTCTTAAACAGCAAGCTATTTCAAGGCAAACTTTTGGCAACAACCCTTTCTGAGGCAACAGCCTCCTTGCACAGGACTATGTGGCAGAAATAGATAAGGCCCCTTCTGCAGCAGCCAACACATCATACTAAGTCGGGTACTGTACCTAGCTATGGAAGAGTTGAGCTGAGTCTGTTGGATTTGTGCGTTTTTCCTGGGAAGTAAAGGAAGAACCAGGACAGTGAGGGTTCCTGATCAATAGCAGCAGTCGAAGCCACAATAGAAGACAACAGAAATAGGTAAGTTTAATAGGGTAACTGAAGTAATGGGGTTTCTGGTCAACTGTCCTAAATCATTGAAACAGTTGAATTGATTATGGTTTGATTGTGGTTGCTACTATATTATCATTCTTGAAGGGACTGATACTGTTGGGGTGTAAGAACTCTAGAAACGATTGTTAAAGTGGAACCAATATAAGCTACTGATGTTTTTATACCGTTTATATATCATGTTGATGCTACTTGTCTAGTCACTGTTGCATTTTAGTGGAAAATGATATTGAGTAATTAGTGCAATATACTCCTTGCTTTGAAACCCTAAGGGCAAAAAGCTCCTTGGAACATTACACCTATTGTCATTCAATGTGTTGTCTGCAATATTTTAGTTCCAAATGGGATCAACAAATTTTTAAGATGCATTCCCTTTTACAGTCTTTTCATTTTTTTCTCTATCAAATAAAAATGTAATGATGCATCTTAAGTTCATGGAGCCATAGATTTAGTGATCTAAACCTATGTATGTAATTTTCCACATAGATAATGGAAATGAATGTCAAATAACATTGCCCATATGTGGAATTTTTTCACACAGTCATCCTTTATCCTTTTTGTCACTGTTCACAATATTAGTTGTATTGCCAATAATTATGCTTGGAATCTGATCAAGCTGCATGAATGATGACACATAAAGTTCCTTGTTTTCAATATACTATATATAAGAAGTTGTGGTTGGAGACTGAAGGGAGACTGATCAGTGACATATGCCTTCATGTTTAGACTTTTTCCATAGGTTAATATAAATAGTACCTTTAAAAAAAAAATTATGAGAAACATGTAAATAGTGAAGTATTCAAGCCACAAAATGGAGGCCTTAACATCACAGATAAATTCTCTTGTCCAAAGGTAACATGTGATTTAGTCCACTATGGCATAAAGCCTTAGATTAAGCACATTATTACGACTACTTGGAATGGTTCTGGGGAAAAAGCCACATCCATTGCAAAGTGGAATTCACCCAGCAAAATTAAAGGGCAAGCTCATGATGTCCATTTATGAATCATATTAAGGTTAAAAAACATCCTGTACAAAAAGCTTCTTTCTACCTTCGTAAAAGCTTTCTCACAAAGATTTTTTGGTGTTAAGGGTAAAAAGCCCTTGCCATCCATAACTTGTGGAGGAAATTTCTACTGAAACAAACAACAAAATGGAAATGAAGAACAAAAGGAATAAAAAATGAGCGGCCATAATTTGTCAACAAAAGGATACCAAGATGTCCATCCTTCAAAAATTGCCACCCACTTTAATAATTTCAACAAAGGAAATTGTTCTTAGAGGAATTAAAAATGTCGTTGAGGCCCTCATTTTGGTGAAATGTAGCTGTACTAACAATTTCTTACCGGGGGAATTTGTTAAATAGACACAAGTACAAGTTAAAGATGCTGCATATGCAGATGGACAAGGCACAAAGCATTGGGACAGCGATACTTCTTAGGTACCTGTCTCCATCTAAGAATATTAAAACTAGAAGAACCTCGATGTTATCAAGAATGGGAGGCATCATGCTGATGTACAAACTCTTTGTGGCAGTAAGATATTGAAATCATGTTCTTCCATTCCAGCTTGGAAAAAGAACTAAATTATATGGACCTCAATGTTATCAAGACTGGGTGGCAAGTTATCCAGATTGGAAAGCATGATGCTGTTAGGTACAAATGGTTTGTGTCAGGATGACATTCTTCCTTACCACTGAAATAGTGTGCTTCCGTTTCAGAATGGAAAAAGAACTAAATTATATGGACCTCAATGTTATCAAGATTTGGAGGTTAAAGGATGTTAGCTCGAGTGGTTTGGTCAACAATTCGTTTCCCAGCTGTGTGGGTTCAAGTCTCCAGAGACATGTTGTGACTCACCCTTGTGGCATTTACAAAATAGTTGTATCTGGTGTAATCTTGGCAGCTGATATTTCGAAGTTACCAATTCTCCAGAAATTCTCATTCTAAAAAGGATTTGGAGGCATGATGCTATCAGGTCTAAGTAGTTTTGGCAGCATGCAATATATTATACGCTTCCCTTTCAGAATATGGAAAAAGAACTAAATTATATAGTGATCGAGATGAATTTAAGATTACACAGGTTTCTATTTTGCAAGTGAAAGAATGGCTAGAAACAAGAATCAATTCTTTGGTGTTTTAACTTCTTACCAAAGAAAGTGATGGCTACAATGAAGCTCCTACCATGGATGTTCGGTTTTAACCTTTCATTTAAACCTAAAAGGATGTTTTTCAAGAAAACTTGCCTGCAGTATTGCCACTTCAATGAGAGGTCAACCACCAAAATTATATTGAGGAAGGCACACAACCTGCTATAGGATCCCTTGGAAATTCAGCAAGCATAAGCAAATAAGGGAACTTTTCCAAAAGGTTGTATCCATTCCTCCACATCCCTGTGTTGTACCCCATATTGCTAGTGGAGAAAAGAAATGGCTCTAGAAGGATGTGGACTGTAGAGCCTCCCACAATATGACTATCAAAGTTAAGTATCCTCTTCCTTGCATTGATGATCTTTTGAAAGCATGAAGGGTATTGCATTTCTAAGATATATTTGAGAGTGGCTATCATATAGTTGGAACATGTTTGTTAATACAAGCAAACAAGTTCTCTTCAATAGGCTTGACTTTGACAATGAACCTTACAAAAGTGGATAGGTTTTGTTTTGATCAGATTCCTCACTATCTTTTCTCCCAAGGAAAAGTTCATGGGATCCCCCGCTCTTTCCCAGAATACCAGGATGGAAAGCAGCTTAACCATTAGCCACAATAATGGCTGGTAACCCTGAGAGACTTGATCAGATTTGAAACTAAGTTGCAAGAAACGTTGGAGAAGGATCCGTTTCTAGCCGGAAACGAAATGGAAACGAGGAAACTCGTAACATACGGCCTGGAAACGCGTTTCCAGGCGTACTGGCCCATTTCTCAAGGAGGAAACGTGGCCAATACGGCCGGAAACGTTTTTCCAGGCCGTACGACGGAGTTTCCTCTTCTAATTTGACTTTTTCTTGTATTTTTAATTTTTTATTTTTTCACTTCTAATTTTTTATTGGGCAACTAAAATATCTTTTGGATGCCTCTCAAGTTACAAAAAAAAAGGATTTTTTTGAGTGGGGCAAGCTAATGTTCAAGTCTATGGCCCTAGTGTTAATATGCAGTCCATGGTAATGTTAAATTCTTAAAGTAAAAGGATGAAAATGAAAAATAAAGAAGAATGTTTCTCCATTATTTTCCATTTTCATCCTTTTACTTAAATTTTTAACATTACCATGAAATGACTCAGGATGTTTGAGAGTGGTTTTGCCCTGATTGGATTTCATATGGAGAAAGTAGAATTTAAGATCTCACTCAAAACCCAACAAACTTATCTGTTTTTCAGGATTTCAGGATTGGGGGGATTGCAATGTTTCCATTGGATTTTGTCATGTACTAGGGTATGGAACTTGTGTTTAACCAAGAGAACCAAGCCCTCTATGCAGGGGAGACTCCCAATAATCAAGAGCACATAGGATACTAGTGTATGGAACTTGTATTTAATCAAGAGCACTAAGGTCGTTCGACTATGTAGGAGGAGACTCCCAATCAAGCACGAGACAAGAAATTCAAAATTTCTCATGGCTGATTTTGGATATTGCTATTTTCATTATGTGATCATTCATGACTAAATGTGATGTAAATTTAGAGACTTATAGTTTATGCATTGACAATTGACAATTTAATCATAATGTAATAAATTAGAATGTATCTTATATGCTTTATGATTGCACATATTTCTTAAATGTCCTAATATATATATATATATTGCGTTTCCCCGTTTCCAAAATTTGGAGGGGTCACATTTCGTACCGTGCCCGTTTCGGAAACTCGTACTCATTTCCCCATTTCGTGCAACTTAGATTTGAACCTATGAACAATGGCCTCCCCATCAGCAACATGCCTTCGGTAGATGGTTCAACTTATACAATAAAATACTAAGAAATCTATGTCATGACAAAGTAAAAGGAGAAAGAAAATGAGCTGTTCACATTGTGCATTGGAACAGTTCATGAAAGCAAGTAAATGCTAAAAGATATTCCCAGGACAATATCTTTTTAGCATCAAAACTCTAACTTGCCTGTATCTACAGAAAAAACAGCTACAACTACAGAACCCACAGCAAAATAAATGATAATATGCAAATTGACCTGTTCTTCTGCACTGATAGCAAACAAGTCCAACAGAAGTGTTTGAAAGAACTCACCATACCCTGTGATGCATGGAAGATCAAGTAAGAGTGATGATAGACTTTCGCCTGGGAAGCTATTTTTCTTAACTTCATTTGGATTTCCGCAGTCATCCCTTTGGCATATTTTCTCGTACATCATCAAGTGATAAGGTTCTACCAATGGAAGAACCAGAATACGATACTGCCCCTTAATGTGCAAAACTAGAGGCCACAATAAAAATGGAGGAGCACTTTCAACATTTTTGTCAAGCTGAAGGCTTATAACATGGCGAGTGATGGGATCATCCACCCATGAATCTGAACCCTTTTGTGATGAAGCAATGCGTATTCCATACCCAGAAACAGAACCATCTCTGCAAGAGAAAACAATCTGCCAGTCAGATTACTTCTTCCGGAATTCTCCAATAGAAAAGCAGATTTGATTGTGTTGTTTATTCTAAAATTCCAAATCTTACACTAAACAAAGGCCATATTGCATATGCATGGGAACTGATCACATAAAAGAATAAATGTAGACATTTAAGAGAAAATCGACAAAGAAACAAAAAGCATCTCAAAGAAAACTGTAAGGTGTTTACTGTTGACCAAATGAACTTAAGAAATATGCCACTGGGAAAGATCTCAAAATAAACTCTAGATGATCTAACACCACCTCGTTTTATCTTATCATGATAGAAACCTTCCCAACAGAATAGTTATAATAATCACCATGAAGAGAGTGAAAATTTCAGGCCCCTAGCATTAGCAAATAGAAACAATTATTTTCTGACATATAAATGAAACAAGGGGTTTACAATTGTTGAATTATGAATTTTTCAAACAAAGATAAAAATATTAACACTGTACTGCCCCTGCTGATATCTTTTAGCATACATTATACATCCCATTATTTCATGCCAATAACACCAAAGTAATTTTGGGTTGTTCTATTTTCTATCTGAACTACAAGCGGTGGAGAAAAAAAAAGATTTCAATTCATGGGCAATGCATAAAACATGTAGTTTATCTTTCTTCATAAGGGGAGAGTCCAGAAGATGGATGGCTAGGATCACATTCAGAGACTTGTGGTAATATACTAATAACATAGAATGTCAATGTATCTTACCATAATTTTTAAGATAAAATGTCAATTTTCTAGTTTCAGGTCACAACTCAGAAAGAAACAAAAAAAAAATCTTCTTTAAGTCCTTGGATTTTACCCCTATTTACGTGTATGAATCCATGTTACCAACAAAGGGGTCCACATCTTGCATGCAACAATGCAATGAGAAGTTTCACATTACCATGGTGGACAAGGAGAACACAATCATTTACAAGATAAAGAAATGATGGACCACAGCTGATTGAAGTATACATAGACAAATGCTCGCAACTGCACTCTAAAACATGAACGTTAATTGTATATTTTGCTGTGAAGTTTCACTATTTGATTTCGTTAAAGACCAAACATATTGATGCCAACAGTGAGGTTAGAACGTTCAACGTGTTTACTGTTCAGATTGTTGTAGATGTGCCAATTTAAAAGCTGTAGGTATTTCAATGCAAAAGAACTAAAACATATTTTTTGGACCATGTGTGGCCTGATTCGAATAACATATTTATATGACATTCCAATAACTTAAACAGAATCGCAAAATTAATCGTGGATGAAAATTCTGGACTACACAACCACCAGCAGTCACAATCCACTCACCAGAAATGCATACATCTACAATAAATGCATCTGAACAGGAAGTTGTTAAAGCATGTTGATGACTGCTTTTCTTCATATTTCAATCTTCTTCACAACTGTTTGGAGGTGAATGAAGCTTTATCTGACAGCAAGGGGCTGCTGACAATCAGACAAAAGGAAGCAAGCTTCCACGGAGGCTGCCATTAAAACAAGGCACAAAAAATTTGTGGTGTCGTTTGGGTTGATAGTAGATACAGATGCCCATATATGAAAGGAACCTCATTGTGGATACTAATAGCATACATTTAAATTCTAGGTAAGATCTATTAAAACAATGGCCGTGTGTGTCAGTGGGTTATGCACAAGATAATAGAAGAGACTCTAATTTGTAATCTTTATTGACTTCCAAAATACATGTGCCTGGCATTTCTTTGTTTTATGTGCACTTGTGCATTTCTTGTGTAAAGCAATTGCACTGGTGCATTTCTTGGGTTTGTATTGGTTCTATTTGATTTCCCGATTTCATTTGTGAATCTCAATATGGCTTGAGAGATGCTGTGAACCTTACTATAAGGCCCTCGGGTTGAGCACGCACTTAATCGGAGGCATGTGAGCATGATGACATGGACATTGCATGAAATGCGACAATAGTTGCAATGTTTTGGACAAATTTGGGGTTTTCATACGATCAAGGCGACATGAGCACATGAGACAACCAATCGGCATGATTGGGCATGACAATGGGCACACAGGCCCAATCAAGACAATTTGACTTGGCGAGCTGGGCACAACAAGGCGTGCATGCCCAAGATGAGACCACTTATGGCACCATGTGTGCACACATTGGGCTGAGATGATGCAGTGTGCGATGGGTGCACACCTCTTTATCATGCAATGAGCAACACAACCAGAACGACCTCAAGATGGACGAAACCAAAGTGGGTAAGTGTCGGAACAATTGTCGTTTGGCTCAACCAAAGAGCGAGAGTTGGAACAAACCGTGGGTCAGCTCAACCGAAGTATGGATAGGCAAAATGTTTGTGCAGGAATTGGCGTGACTTATGGGACATAACATGTGGCAGCAAGCCAAGGGACGCACGCCTCGGCCTCCCAGTGACAATTGGTGGAGGAAACAAGTTGAGGGAAGAACACAACACATCACGCATCGCATCATCCACTCAACCGAAGAGTGCGAGTTAGCATTCAGGCCACAAATCAAGGTGGATGGGACAAGAAGGGCAGCAACCAGAATGAGAGAGAAAGCAGGTGCTGTTCCAACTGCTCAGTTGGAAGACAAACCTGTGAGCCGTTCTAACAGTTGAACCGTGTGGGTAACTTTCAAATAGGGTGGATCCGGTGACAGCAACCCATGTTGGCAAGTTTTGTGTGTATTTTTGTTATGTATAGCAGAGTGACTCAGGTAGGGTCCTAACCCGTGCCAAAAACACTTTTGTAAAAGAATTGTAGCTCTATTATATATTGTTTGGAGTAAGACCACAGGCTACTCCCCATTTATACTTGGCATATAATTTTATGTATCTATGTGTACGGATTTTGGAATGTCGAAGAATGATAACACGTGAATGTTAAATGAAGTTAGTGTTGTGAAGGACTAATGTAGCAAAACTAATCTTATGGTTTACACTTGTGGATGGAAGCAAAGTAGGAAGACAAAGATACACTTGTGTTTTGGATTAAGTTTGATTCTGCTTTATAACTTATCTAATACAGTTTACAATGAGTGTTGGTTTGTGAGGCATAATCCAGTTGAAATATAGCTAAGGTGGTCCAGCCATTGGTGAGAAACACATTGGTGTTGCACAACTAGAGATCGCGAGGCACCTAAAACCGTGAGAAGTCTCTTGGGTTGTGATAGTTGGTATCAAAGCAGAGATCATATCATAGCTAATGCAAAGAAAAGATAGTTTCGTACTCTTCACTATCTAAGATAGGTGATAACAAAGCAGGGTGATCTGAGCAGGTGCAGATTACAGCAAAGAAAGTGAGATGGCTATCACCAAATCAAATAGTCGGTCCGCAAGTCAAGAAGGCTCCAGATCGGTAGAGAGGGTCGTCTCTATGTAAGAAAGTATGCTCTGAATGTTGGATGTTATGCAGACACAAGGGGCTGAGCCTAAAGAAATATGGAGGGATATGACATCTATAAGAGAAGTATTTATTCGCAGCTTCAATGAACTTGAGGCATTGGCATAGATAGTGGAACAAGCTTGTGATGATGCATGGAGAGATTGTTTCAAGCACTTAGATGATGACGTGGCTTCTCTTGTATCCTTAACCTAAGAGCAAGCAGATATGATGGCAGTGTTGAAAGCAGTACGACAAGGATCATCCAATACATCAATGAAAGTGAAGATCAAGGAACCTTAACCATGATGGCACTAGAAGTACCAAGATGCTGGGAAATTTCTATTCTGATGTGCAGCATTACTTTGATCAGATAATTGGGTGCTTGGATGAGACTAAGGTGAATGTTGCAACTATATATCTCACTGGGACAATGAAGTTGTGGTGAAGAACCATGACGGAAGACTTGGAATTTGGTCGTATCATGGATAGGATCAGAAATGAAGGTATTTTTTTTCAACAATTTGATCCAGGGAATCAAACATGGATTGCCAAGAATCATCATGCTTTGAAGCATAGGGGGAAGGATTCAGTCATACATCAAGGAGTTCTCAGGCCTAATGTTGGAGATCAAAGAGATGTCAAATGAAGATCGGTAATACCATTTCATCAATGCATTACAATCATGCGCACATACTGAGTTGAGGAGGCAGAATCTCCAAACTCTTGAAGAAGTTATCACTGCAGCAAATAAACTTTTGGATTTTCAGTAGGAAGGGAATTCTGGAAGAAGGAAGAAGGAAGTCGTAGTGATAAAGGCAACAAGAAGGACCAAGGAGAGAAGTCCTCAAGGATGATGGAGCAAAGCAAGCAGGTACCGCAAAGGAGAAGAATCCTTTTTCATGCCAGATATGTCCATATGAGCATTTCGCAAAAAACTGTCTATTGAAGTAGAAGGTGGCTACATTGGAGCAAGAGGATGCGCCAACAGTTGGAGTATTACAGGTTTTGGGTGTGTTGTTGCACAAACTAGTGGGCCTTGTGAAAGGGGTACTTTGCAAGGCAAAGGCTAGAGGGCACAACAATACCTGGGACACAGGCCCACTGTCACCACAGCCTAAGTCCCCTTCTCTTTTCTCATATTTTCACTAACAAAAGGAGTCCCAGTAATGCTCACTTGTGATATTATCTTCTTGATAGGTTAGAATTGAGGAAAGGCAGCTCATTCAATGGAAAGATTCAGCAAAGGCGCAAGCCCTAGGAGAGGCTATTAAGAGTTTCCACAAAAAACCCCTTTTGAAATCACTACACTAGACCTAAGGTTGAGGCTTCACACGAGATATATGTGGATCCAAAGTCAAGGTAGGTAAGAGAAAAGGCATTGTATGATTTACTTCACCAAGTACTAAAGAATTTACCTACAAAGAATCCCTAAGTTGAAGGATTAGCTTCTAGGGTTCCCTCTTAATGCGACAACTAGGGCATCAAAATTTAGGGAGAATCCACCATGGGAATTCCACTAAAATTTGAGATCCTTTAGAGGAGACACAAAGAAAGAGTTCCATCCAAACAAAATTCAAAAATTCCTCCAGATTTTGCACCAAGCCCTAGATGGCCTCCTTATCCTTAAAAGGGACAAATTTTTAAAAGAGGAAAAGAAGGAAAATTTATGGTTTAAATTTGTGTGACCACCAAGTGGAACAAACAAAGTTCATATACGCAGCAGACTACTTCAGAAGATCTGAAATATATAAACACCCATGATAGGACAATAATATATTATAGAAGAATATCTGATTACAAGTGAGATGATTGAGTTACAAATGAGGGTTTGTTTTATATACCAAGGCAAGTACCATTTCATGAATGGTCATGTCCTTATGGACATGCCTCTTGATTAACTAATTACTATTTAATTAACTATTCCTTATTATTATTATTTATATTTTATTCATAACATTGCCTTTTTCAAAAAGCTTTGTCCTCAAAGCTTATTGTTGACAAGGTGTATCACCTATTTCTTTTTCTTTTAATCTTTTCGCATCTTTCAGAACTTCTTCGAATTCTTGGAGTTATCATCTTCGTTGTTAAAAGATGATAGGATCTTTTAATAGATAAAAAAAATTGTTGCACTGAGAAGGGCTCTAACCATCCTAAATCAATCGTCTATGGAATCTTGCAGTTTCTGAAAACTTGAGATGGATTTTTAGCACAATTTGAATTATGGTGACATCGTCGTTTTTGGGACCATAAGTCACTTGTTTCTGGTTGAGATATTTGCTTTTATAATTTGGATGGCGATAAGGAGTTCTTCTGATGTGATCTCTCAGTTTGTTTGTGGTAACTTTGTGGTTTATTGAAGCAATCTGATTTCTTTCAGGTACAAAAGTCGCTTGATTAATTGCGAAATCTTCACTTGAAATTTCCATCTTGAACTGCAACTTTTGTATACATCTTTGCTTCAACTGGTTTATCCTCTTCTTGAATTGTGATATTGACTAGATCAGTATTCGTTCCCTTATCTTCAACTTGGACTGTTACGACTGGGGATTTCGATACTTCTTCTTGAATAAATTGTTCTAACTTGTCTTTTAGCGACTTTTTGTCACTTTTAAGCTTCTTTATTTGCAAAGAAGGTTTTGATTATGATTCCTTACACGTGAAAGTTCTTCGTTTCCTGAATTGTTGACTTTAGCCTTAATATCCTTCCCTTCATGTTTTAAACTTTTGATTTGTTCTTTAAATGTAAGTTTTCTTCTTCTTGTTCGGATAAGTGCTTCTTGAGTTCCTTCTCTATGACCTTAGTCTTCTTGACTTGTGCAATTAATTTTTCAATGTGATCCTTGAGGTGAGAAATTTCTTCGTCCTTTTGCATTACTTCTTTGTAATGCATATCCGCAAGATCTTCATATTCATGTTGTAACGCTTTATTGTTTTGTCAAAGTTCGGTTATTTTCTCTTTCTCTTGATCTTCCAACTGCACTTTCTCGATACACTGGATTACATCATTTTGTAGGCATGACGATGGGCTTTCAACTTGCAATTTGGATTCCATTTTTCTTTGTTTCCTTGTTAAAATCTACATGTTGTCACTTAAATATTGCCATTAATTGTTCTATATCTCTTGCTAATGATTGTTTTTGTGAATCACTTAGATATTCATCTAAAGCAAAAGTTCAGTAACATTTTGTGCAGACAATATTTTGATTTCCAAGTTGCTTTGGACAATTAGGATATCCTTCTGATCAAAAAGGACATTTTGAAAAGAAACGACTGCTTCTTGTGGATGCCATCTTTTTACTTTTTCTTCACTTATTTTACCTCCTTGATTGTATATATAT